>DWAV01000618.1:0-17921 GCA_018231305.1 Noctuana lactifera
TTAGTAATAAGAGCGGAAGCGGGTCGTGTGTCGGCCGCCAAATGACGCGAATTCGCAGACGTAGGCACTATCGTTAGCACTAAGCTAGGCATCGCGACATGTGGGGTGAGGACTCGGCCCTAGTTTGAATCAAAGCTAATTCATTGACAAATAGGTCAAACGATTCCACTTCCAGCTTTCTGTCTTTTCTTCGGCTATGAAGCCTTTGTGTCGACAAATTGTGTTCTATATAAGCTTCTTCTCCACGAAATAGCTTAGGAGATAGAAAAATGTATAAGACATCTCAATATCGAATTTTATTTTCGTCTGATATTGGTTCCTTTTACTCAAATGCTAATCGTCCTTATACACCGCTAGGGGGTGGGGTTTATCCGCTATAGGCCAACATTTGTGAGTTTACGATCGCAGCTCGTAGGTCGTAAGTCAACGTACTCGTAAATCGGCCTCGCCCAGGTGTTACGAGCGCCGGAAAATTGCCGCTGCTATAAGTTCTACTTACTGGCTAGGCACTTGTCACTTATACATAGCCATTTGCGGTATTTATGTAACATTTAAGCTGTATAAATATTCAATGAAGCCTAGTTAGTAAATACTACGTGAATAGTAAAGTGACATGAGTACATAAAAATGACACCTCTAACGTTGTCTCTTGAAGTTGTTTAATTAACTTTAGTAATTTAGCAGCTGATTATAATGTCAACAAAACAAGTATTTATTTAGTATTCCTCAACTTAAGGAAGAAAATTATTAAATAAAACAATACTGTACGTTTACATTCTTACATAAAAAGTAAGTTTGTGTTACTCGTACTTGTTCCATCCTAATGTCGTTATGTACCTACAAAAACCCTTTTGTATTATTTTTATTTTCATTGTAAGGAATTCTAGAGGGAATTACGATCATAAAGGAGCATTATATATCCACCCATTATTGAGGTATACGAGCCGCAAACATCCTAGTTATTTTGATTGGATTCTGGAAATAGGTTACATGACAGGGGATTTATGGCAAGCATCTAGCTTATGAAGGTCATATCTAAACTCAATGAGCAAAATATTTACTATAATACTAACTCTAGAGCCAAAGTAACTCAAAGGCGAGTTGCGGTTTCATACAAGATAAAATGGTTCGTCGGTATATTAATTGCACAATATTCGAGACACTGTTTGTATAGGCTGCTATAGAGATACATAGATATAGACGAAGGGATGCGATGTGTGTGATAACATGACACGTGCCTGAAATCCAGGAGAATTACCGAAATTTTTTTTGATTTATGCTCGGGCCTAAATTAAACTATTGAGGTCCTGTCGGTAAATTTCGCAACCCTTTTTCATTTCCAAGATTGTAAACGTAGTTGTTTTTCTTACATTTTATTGTTTAACCTAGGAATTCGAAAACTGGAAGGCGTTTTAAATATATCGTCAGTACAAAAAACATGTATACTTTAAATAAAAAATTTAAAGTGAATTGACACTCAAAATGTGGCCTTGAGGTACTTAGTGCTCATTGCTAATTAATCTGTGTTTTCTTCAGGGGGAGTAGGTACCCCCGGCATGAGGTCGGGGGAGGGCGAGGGCTCGGAGCTGGCGGAGTTCGGCGCGCGATGGCCGCCACCGTACTCGCAGGCATACGGCTGGACGCGTTCTGCTACGCCGCAGCATCCGCCCGCCCACCATCTTGCACGCCATTCGCGCTCGCAGCAAGTAAGGATCAATTGTATTAATCGATTTCCTGAATAACACTGCAATTTTAGTTTAATTCTTTAGAGCGGTTTTTCAAAAACTCAAATAGTTGGTTCTGTGGTCCTACTTGATATATAAGAAATATTATTAATAGATTGCAACCTATGAAGAGAGATATGGTATCTTTTTAACCCAAACCTAATGATAAGAATAGAACAAAAAGAATAAATACAAATGGTTTTCTTCAAAAACACATTGGGACTTTAAATTATATAATCCTATCTAATCGGCTATGTAAATTATTAGGGAGGGAGCATTAAAGAAAATGTCGCAAAACCCAGTGGTTGCAGGACAACCGCCACACGAGCTACGAGGCGGAGGACGCGCGAGCGAGGGCGCGCGGCGGCGTGTACTATTCGCCTCCGGGGACCTCCTACACCATAGTGGAGCGGCCCGCCTCCTCCCACGGTCACCACGCACCCTACACGCAGCACCATTACCCCGGGAAACTGTCTCGAACACCGTATCTCGGTTCCACCAACATTGGTAGCAGTGCAGGTAGGCTAATGGAACCTTGTGATGCTCTGTTCCGTAATGGTTCCCAGTAGATACGTCATGTAGAATAAATTTTATGTTTGTACTCGTAACGATGCCGATAGCAGACCTGAGCGTGTCGTTACGGACAGTTCGTCCGAATATCTTTGTGTACGGAGCAGTTGAGCGGCTTTTGTAGTTTTTCAAGATATCTTTTTAAATTTGAACACAATAAGAA
The DNA here is from genome assembly GCA_018231305.1 of Noctuana lactifera. Classification (NCBI taxonomy): domain Eukaryota; kingdom Metazoa; phylum Arthropoda; class Insecta; order Lepidoptera; family Hesperiidae; genus Noctuana; species Noctuana lactifera. Next base: position 2,458 of record DWAV01000618.1, read on the forward strand.
CATAGGTACGTAGGTATCTATTGTTTTAGTAACTTCATATCTAATACATAAGAAATCAGACTACACTTTGAATGTGCTGTCCAAATAATACATATTATGAACTTAATCTTCAGTGTTTCGAACGAATTTAAAATGTAATTTATTGATTAATTTGAATCGATCTGTACTTTTAGTCATTGTTTTTAAATTAATAGTATCAGTTAAGTTATTAGTTTTAAACTAATAATAGGCATCCCTATTACTAGTTGTAACTATAATAAATAAATTTTCTTTCTTTATGAAATACTAATAAAATACTTTTTACGTATATAAAGGGTTTTCGTAGATCTTTTTAGCAGAGACAGATGTGCGTAGTCAATGTGGCATGATATTTTATTCGTTCAGTTTTATGACTGTTTCGTGTCTTATATGTACTGTTGATCTAAACAGTTACGTGATGTCATGAGGATAAAAGAATTTTGTACTAGTAAAAGTCAAGCCGTTTGTTGTCTTTCTTGTTTTTAGTACACCACTAAAAGTAAAACAAAACACAAGAATGTAGCTTTTCCGGATACAAAGCTTGTTATATCAATAGAGTTAATTTTGGTTTATTGACACGCAACGAACAGAACACGAGACTGTACAGTTTTTTTTTTGATAAAAATATGACATTAGGATGTTTGTAAAGGATAAAATGTTTTGTAAATTTCTCGAACTAAGCTATAATAAGATTTATATCTGAATTATTAAGCATTGAGAATTGAAAATTTTGTTCATGTACCTACGTATTTTGTATTATTCAGTAGCAGGTGCAGCAAGTCTGAGGAACAGTACAAACCACTTGAGCGCAAACGGCAAGAAGCGGCCCATCTCGCCGGAGCAGGTGTTGCGGCTGTTCGGGCAGGGTGGCGCTGCGGCGCTGGGCAAGGCGCTGCCGCCGTCGCACCCGCCCGCACCGTTGCCCGCCCCGCTGCCCGCGCCGCTCCCCGCCAGAAGACACTCACCAGCGAGCAGCCCCAGCAGCACTACACATCATGTAAGTCTGCAATATATTTAAGTACAAGAAAAGCAAAAAAATAAATCTATGTGTGTACTTATGAACGACCGTAAGCAGCTCTACTATCTTTGGATAGGACTTTGGATATAAGGTGTCGATGTGTGTACGCATTTTAAAATTTCACTTTCATAAAATTCAACACCCAAACGCGTCCATTAAGTATGTATAACTTCAAAAACACAAGGTACATACAATAAACGGTCTTATTCATTGCACTATACAGCACTACACCGTTACGTATTGGTCTCTCTGCCTACGGACCTGGCGACTGCAAAAGTACACGTACCACCGCAAGTTCAGACCGCGACATCCTTTTCTATAGTGAAGCGATTTATTGTGTTTTGGAAGAAAGGTGTGGTTGATGATCAAAGTAGCGCTTTAAATCGGCATAAGAATATGTCATTTTGTAGACAATGGAAATCAGTTTATACAGTACATCAAATATATATTGTATATATCATTGAATTTCAAAGAAATGAAATAAAAAAGTTTAATAGTGGAAAAGAGTGGAATATAGCTTTTGACATACTATTACAGCTGCATATTTAATACTGCAATTAACTTAATAATAGATTTACGTATGGAAGGTAGTGGCGTCTGATATGTGCTGTCATACTCGTAAATAGCTTTGTTCCCACGCCGCAGTCGATATTACTACTTTATTCATGACCACAAAGACTGACGTTAGAGAGGTTGCAAAAAGGTGGACATGGTATGGAATATTATGTTTGATAGTTTACTGTGTCTGCCTCGTACCTTATATTTAAAGAAAATGTTTTACTCTCATCCCCGAACTTGAGGGATCATAAATAAAAGATTTTTTTTTTCAAAAGAAAACATAAATACTGTTAGTACTGTTGTCATATCCATGCTATGATTTTCTAAGCAAAGTCCGTTCAAAACTTTGAAAATAAACGTAGACGTCAGTTGGCGGAGGACGACCGCGCGTGCTACAATAAAACTTTTTTAATTGCGTCATTATAACAATTGTGGAAAAATAATTATTGATTGCGATCGAAATAGGTTACGAATGGTTGCCGGTTCAGAACAAGTCCAATCTTGAAAGAAACCAAATGATATATACCTAATAATAATGAGAACCTAACATGTACAGTTCGTGATGTGTTTGACTATATGACGGGGTGTTTTGCAAAGAGCATATTTTTGTTTTCAAATTGGATTCCTATAAGAATGATAAGGTAAAGAGACAGCACTATTTTGCGGTATGGTTTATTAAATTTTTAAAATAATTCAAAGGTTTCATCCAATTTTATACCTACGTTTTGTAAATGTTGAGAAATCTGGTGTCACGTGAAGCTCGGTAATTTCATTCCGTTTGTCAATGTTTTACTCGGAATTTTACTTTTGCTGAGGTGATTTAGTACTTCGAAGATTCTGAGTTTAATTCTCGTCTGAACGATGAAATTGTTTTTTTATTCTCGCATGGGTAGGTATTTTGATAAATATTAAAGAAATTTAAGTACAATAAATTCAAACTTAATTTAATATCTCAAATAGTACTCGAATATGTTGCTGAGTTTTTATACAGATGATGCTGCTGATGATTAAATTAATATTGACAATAATTTTCTAACAAAAGTGATTTTAAATATATATATTTATATACATGCAGATTGTCTTAGCAGAAGCCCTACTAAAGCTTGCTTTAAATTAGATCCTATTAGTTTCTTTACAAGTGCTGTTAGGATGTGGGCGGGAAGTTGTTAATCATTTGTCGGAGAAGCCTGTTACCTGTTACTAAGTTCGTGTGCGCTGTCAGATTATACCGTAACAACTTTTGATACGTATGACTGATCGCTCTGAGAAAAACTTGTTGATCTGGGGTTCTTGCGAAAAAAGTATTACATTATAATAAATAAAGATTTGTAAAAGAGTAAGTATATATAAAAGGTACGTTATAAATAGTATATAAATAATAATAAAAATTCATGTTGATGAAATAATAAAATATTTAATAATAAGTCAAGATACTTTTTAATTTAAAATTTAAGTAATAATAACAATTACTTGAGTTACTTAATACCAACCTATATGAAAAGCTTGCTTTTACTTAACGTTGCCAGAAAAAACGACGATTTTCATGTTTCGTACCAAATCACGGGTTTAGTAGTAGCGATTAGTTTTTGCTGCAACCTTAATGTGGGTTATTAGAATAGCGTGACTCCAATGTTTTGGGTTATTCTTGTTTTAAAAAATATGAAATACGAATTTACGTGCGTGACGACTGGGCTAGGGTGGTAACGACCAAGCCAGGCGCACGTTTGCTTTGCAATCCTTTGTACATTTACTTATTATTACTGTTATTTTAGACACACAATACAAAACATACCATCGTCGTGGTACAATCTATCCCAGTTGTGTAGAGATCTATGACAAATAGAATAAATCTACCAGTCAAATATTTCTTTACTAAATGTACATCACAAGTTTTCTAGATGTAGCGCGCTACGAACAAACTCCGTAGTCGCAGCTACGAGCTACGAGATTATTAATTACCCTAACTAGAGACTTCGCCGCTCCCTAGATAACTAGAAATTACTTGAGCGGGTCGTTTGTAATTTCTTTTGGGTTATACCTCTATATAAGATATCTAAAACTATACCAAGTTTGATAAAGTCTAAAAATACATACTCTAAAAAAAGATAAGGGTACAGTAATAAGATAGAAAAGATTAATATAATAATTAATACAGTTTCTGAAATGTAGAGGTGAATGAATAGTAATTTCGGCGTTTGTAGCGGAGGTTCTCGTATAAAGTGTATTTTAGATGAGAAACTGTAGCTTGAAGGAGCACTGTTTACCACAAAACGGTCCCGTTTTATTGCCTACGACCTCGCTATATCGGAGTAAACAATTCCCTGTAGTGGCTGTTCGCAAAAGTTAATGCGAGCGCGATAAAATACGTAGAGTATTTCATTGCATTTTTCTTGTAAGTATAGGGCAAGTATTTTAATGGGGAAAAAAAGTCGCTTAGTTAAATTTAAAAAAAAATCAAAGATATTTTATATTTGTTTTCTAGTATAAAATTAGTAAATATCAAATGCGTCAACCAGTGGAACATTAACGGATTTATAGTTACAATATATAAACTTATTTAGCTGGTTTAAAAACATAACAACAACATTAACGTATAATAGGCTCGAATTTTAAATAAAACACAATAAATAAAGTTTCGAAAATTTTGCTTAAATTAACGAGAGAAAAACTCACAAAGATGTAGATAGAGTCTTTGTACGTACTCGTATTACACGCAAGCTTTAGATGACAGGTAACGGCCAAAGGCTTTTTGTAGCGAGAGAGCACCTGTTTTTATTTTTTTGTATACTGAATCCATTAAACCTTACCTCTACGTGAGCCTACAAAAGAGCTCTCTATTAAATGGAAGAACTTACACAAATCCGTGTTTCAGTTTCTTGTATGGTTCGGCGAGAAGAAAACTTTTGTGATTATAAGAAAGTCGTTTAAGCTGAGATTTATGTAAGCCCCAATTCATATTTCTTGCTTATATGTATATGAAAGCCAACAAGAGATGATTGAAAGTTTATGTATGTATACATACTTATACCTTTTTGTATTGTAAATCTGCAAAGTATCTTACTACCTAATCGTACATTTTTTTAATTTCGGCCCCGCCGAGTGTCGAAACTAGGATCTTCGAATTACGGGCCGGCATGACAACCATTACACTACACGTCGTGATTTTTAGGTAGTAGACGGTTACAGTGGTCGACTTCATACATATAATGGTCTAAAGAGGCTAACAATAGATATTCATGGGACTGTCATAGGTTGTATGTCTGTTAGGTTAGCTCTTCTCTATAAAAAAAATCGGAACCGGTAATAATAAAACTCGTCCTGAATCAAACCCCCTCGTCTCATACAATGGGTAGTTAATAACAATGTTAATTATGTGTCAGGCGATATACCGGGGAGGTGAGCGAGAACGGCCGTACTCGTCGGGCGGAGCGCCGCCGCCGCCGGAGCCCGCCACACGGACCGTTACTATGAGCCGAGACCCCGCCGATTCGCACGGCTTCGGCATCTGCGTCAAGGGAGGGAAAGAAGCCGGTAAGTAAAAAGAATCTTTTTTTTATATATAGAATCGAATCGTAAACATAAACTTAATGGAAGCAAATAAATGTGAGAACTGTTTTATGGTGGTACATATTTCTGAAATCTGAATCTGAAATGAAAAAATAAATTTAGACTAAAACGGATTAAGTGGTTATGTGCAACAAAATTGTTTCACATCCTTATGGTACATTTAAAACGTATTTATCACTTACGTATGTGTTATATTATATTTTAAAAAATACTAACTAAACATTTTTAATTTTTGAAATATCGTTCACAGCGATAATCTGCTCCTATAATATAAAATTGCAAAATTTTCTCCGCGAGAGGGATTTGAGCCCACGACCATCCCATCCATCTAACAAAACATTATTTTAAAAAGAAACATGGTCATTAGTTAACTATCATTATAGTTATTTTATCGTGAAAGAAAAATAACTCGTTCGTCACGTGCAGAATTTTATGGCTTCAATGTAGGTAATAGATACCTAAGCCTTTTACTTCGATATAATCTTTAGTTATCCCGTGACTTTGACTTTTGAATCAAGGGTGAAAAACACAGTGGTGATGTTTCCTTTGTCTTAAAAATATTAAGCTTGAGTTTTAAATACATTATTGAAAACTCTGAAGTACATTTGAATAATTAAAAAAGGAAAAATTGCCATTAAATTAAAAAAGAAACATGTATCTAAGATGCGTAATACTTCTTCGATTTCAAGGGACACTTTGTTTTGTATCAATTTATACCAAATGCAAAATTTGTCATATTTACTAAAGCTTTTTCGAACTTTTTTTATTAGGAAAATCATAAGTTATGTGGGATAAATAACCCATTTATACATACACGAATGCGCTGTAGAAACGTTCAATGAAGAGCTGGGCTGATTCGTAGAATACTGGCATTTGCATTTGGCTCTGAATGGTGGAGGGACAAAAGGAAATGGGATTGCTCACTGTGCCCGTACAAATGTGGGACAGTTATGTAAGTTTTGTGGCATTTCAGCATTAAAATTGTGACCGCTTTATGAAATACAGTAGGTTTTAAGTTTGTGTTTACATCATTTTTATTTAAATTATTTTTAAACATTTTCCATTTTCCGGATCACGTAAATCTTATAAAACTGTTCTCAGTTGTGACATCTGAAAATCAGAGCACAGAACTATTAAGACAGCTAGGTGAGGTGACCTGTTTTCCACAAAAATTGCATCGCGTCGATAGATAGCCTTTTACTGATTTGATGGTAGCGGCACGTAGCAGCAGAAACACAACACACTCGATCGATACCATTCCACATGTGAGTTATATAAATAGAGCGGTCAAACAAAGCGATTAAATCAATGATTCGTAGCTCTCTGCAAATACGATTCAGCGCTTAGTCGAATATCCCTTTAATCTTAGAGTAAACTCCGCGAATCTCTAGTACTTATCGCACTCTACTACGTTAATACAGTATAGTCATACTCTACCAAGTTATTGCACTCATTTAGTGGTGCTTGCGACTAAATAGTTTTGGTTGATTTATCTTTGCTAGGGGTCGCTTATATTATTTGGTAAATCGTCAGTTAGTGACTGCAGCGCCATCTCTTGGTGAATGTTGTGCAATAATTTCAGTTTTATTTAACTAAAATTGTATGTATTATAGTTATTTTTTTGTCAGTTTCAATCAGTTGTAGTACGGTATCAATATTTACAACGCCACGGAGAAAATTGCGTCCACATTTACATTTTCTGAACCACAAATAGAAAAAGCTGTTATTATGAGGCTTCATCACCAAATGCTAATTGAAGTCTCTTACAACTCTCTTTTTGACTTGGGCCACAGCGATAATTCACTTGGTAAAAATAATACGTCTAAAAAGTATATATTACGCTTTCGACATCATATTTACATTTTTCTAACGAGCTTGGAGCCGGGAGAGCTTGTACCCGGTTATTAAAATGTCTGCTTCGTTTGTATTTACAAAAGAAAAAAAAATATTCAGTAAAATGTTATAAACTTGATATAACATAAAAACTACAGCGTAGTAACTCTGTATCGCCTTTGGAAGAGGATCTCGACATAAGTGGGATTGGAACGTGACCTACTGCTGCTCTACCGCGAGTTAGAGGATAACATTTGTTTCGCATTTCTTAATAGAAATGGATTTCTTTTAATGTTATATAAGAAAAATATAAAAAGGAAACGTGACTACTGTTTTTTGTTTACTGGCTCTATGTAGGGGTAATGCGAGTCTTATTATAAGTATTTACGTGAAAATATTATGGTTTAACTTTTTAAAATATCAAATATAAATATAATTATTATTTCAAGTATAGTTATTATTTCGTGGTCATTACATCACACGGATAGTCATATTATTTATGCATTTGTTTCACAGGAGTAGGCGTGTATATATCACGGGTAGAAGAAGGCTCAGTAGCGGAACGCGCAGGTCTTCGCCCTGGGGATTCCATTCTACAGGTCAATGGGACGCCCTTTTCAGGGATATCCCATGAAGATGCCCTTAAGGTAAAAATTTTCTATAATAATATCACTAAAGCTTTCCGGGTAGAGTCCCGGACAGCTTTAACCTTACACAATATTTTATAAGTAGAGACTACTTGTATATTGTATATTGTATTTTTGACATAAAATATTACTATTTTATGAGGTTTACTTACTTTTTTCTTGCTACAATGCTATAGGTGGTTAAAAATGAAAAAGCTCTCTTGAAAATTGTTGAAAATTAATTGAAAAATTTTTCTTCTAAAGAATACAATTTTCATTAGGTGACAAACGTTTCATTAAGTTAAAATGCTACATGTGCCTAGTTTATCTGATTCTAAACTACTTTGAACATATGAGTACATAATTATACTAACGGCATCCTACAGTGCGTGCAAACTTAACAAAGCTTATAACGTAAACATAAGACGAAGAAGGAATGATGAACGACTGTTTAACCAGTTCACTAATACTTCAGTGGCTTGCAGAATAGACTAACTGAAAGATATATTAAAGTTTCTCAACAAATGCAAAGTTATGATAATTCTGAAACAAAGTTGCTGGGAAACGGAACGTCTCTTTAAATAGCTCTTTACCTTTGACCTTTCGGTGTCACGGTGCGGCGCGGCGTCTAGCTAATTTACGGGCGCTTTAAATAATTTCCGATACCGCGGATACATAATATTACTTATGTAAAGTGCAAAATGCAACAAAAGGTACAGAGTGGTGCTATGTATTAAAATTTTATACCTTACTAGATATTGATATAAATAAAAAAAAAATTAAAAATTATATGTTTAAAATTTTTTTTTCTTTTTTTTTTATATATAAGTAAATCTTAATTAGAAAATAAAAGTAAAAATTAAAGTTAAATTGGTCGCAGTGGTTGTTGGGTCAGGACCCCGTCCATCCAAATAATAATATTTAGTAAGGATTTAATTAAAAAATGAAAAGGTTTCTTGTTTGCAAATTTTCATATTTAAATAGTAGAAATGGTTGAAGTGTTTCAAGCTCATAATTTTAATTACATTTCGTTTCATGGTATAACAAAATATCGTCGACGCCTAACGGAAAATAAAAGATAAATAAAGATAATACTTTGTATTTTAAATGAGTAGGCAACGAGCGTGCAGATCATCTGATGTTAAGTGGTCACAGCTACCCATGAACACCCTTGTCCAACCTAAAATAAGGTTAAAATCTTATTTTAGGTCATATACGGATGCGTTGCTATTCATGACTAGGTACTACGATGGCAGACTCAAATAAAAAGTAAGATACTTTTCGCATTCACCGCTTGAAACTTCCAACTGAAACAAAAGAATTTGCATGCTTAGCGGCGGGTTCTGAAGGTATTTTGTGGAATAACGCAAACAAAATAACTAAGATCTGTATTTGTTGTAAAAGTTATCACATCAATCTGAATGAAAATAGGTACATAAAACCTCAGAGGTAGCAGAAAGTTTTGCTCGTTCGAAAAGAAAATTGCTTGAAAAGGAAGCGTCTCCGTAAATAACTTAACCTTTGACCTTTCGCTGTCACTAAGTTATGTTGTGCCAATTTACGGAGCTTAAAATATTTTTCTCGATACTGTTAGTGAATAAGTATATATGAAATACACAACCGTGAATAAGATGGCTGTATGGCACAGAAAATAAATTATATTTAACGTCTCCGTATTCATAACTTTAAGGATAAAATAGAAATGATTAGGTACGATACGAGTACATCGATAAAGCTTATTTTAGCACTGCACTACACTTTCTAACTACAGCATAAATGTAATGTAGAATTAAAAGCGAAGACCTTCAACTAGATTGTTAAATTTTCAAGACAGTGTGGATTTTCTCGTCTTGTCGAATTCAGTGCAGCGTCGACGGATGTCCTAAATAGCCTCCCGTCATGATATGACGTCAGTCAGCCAGACATTTGCTCTGAATGGATTGAGTTGGAAACGTTGGCACTGACCCAATTCCTAACATTTGGAAGTGTTTTAGGAGACTTAGTGATAGTTACCAAGAAGTCAAATATGATCTCAGAGTGAGAACTGCTGCATCTGTTTTAACTTTTTTATTTAATAATAATTAATTTGTTCAGTTAAACGTAAAAGTTATAAAAATGCGCTTACTTTGCCAGGTTTGGCATACAAATATGGCGTTACGAGTATTATGTCTGGTTAAATTCTTATCGTCCTTTTAGAGACGTTTTATTGTTGTGAGACTACCGAATTTATTATATTTATAGCAATGTATGTATATGATTATTTCAATATAGTAAATTTTAAAGAAAACAGTCACTTTTGTATTTAAATTATTGTATGAAATATTAAATACATACTAAAGTTAAATAATAAAAACACAATAAAAACTTAAACACATACCTACTTACTGTATTCATATTACATTATACATATTATATGTATTATAGGTATATATATTACACTATAAATGCCATATTTTCTTAGAAAACATATTTTAAATTTACTTGAAAATCCTGAAAAGTATCCGGTCCTAAAAAGTGTTGTTGTTAAATTTCACGTCAAATTAAAACTTGTCAATGCAACTTGTTGCCGTTGGCATACATGCCTCCTGAGCTACAGCCAAATGACTTCGACAGTGGAAAATAAATGCCAAATAGCCTTACCGCATCGTGCATAGTCATTAAAGAGTCATTTAATTCCATATGTGAATTTTATACTCAGATATACTACGTGACCCTATTTTCTCCTTTTGTGAAGATCTTTAGAAAGTTCTTTATAAAAATTTGCTTTCGACAATCCTCTTTTTATTCCCGCAAACTATATTGAGATAAATGTGCTTTGTTCTCAGGTGTCGCAATTCATTTATTAACTCGCGACGCAAGAGTGTTATAAGTTTGACGTTTGGTATTTAGGTATCTGTGTTTGTTTGTGGCGTCGTAGCGTTTTAGCGAATCATTTTTGATGCAGTATTTTTGTTTGAGTACTTAGAGTGACGTAACCGAGAGGGTTCTTAGTTATGAAATTCATTTACATTAACTATTTATATTCATAAGTTATTTTCTAAATATTCATGCTTGTATTATGAAATAATAAATTTATTATTTTTATAGAGGACACTATAAGCTTAATTTATAGAATAAAGTTGCTTGTGGCTTGAATTTCTCTTTGTCTCGTTCTCTTTGACTTCAGTATCACAAAGCATTTTTTCTGAAACAAAGCCTGGACGTTTGCTGATTGTATGCAAACAAAACATAAATTTAGAATAGATGATTCTTTGCCAATTCACACAAAAAGAATCGTTTGAATCCGTTATCGATTTTTTATCTGTCTGTCATACTTTTGTGCTATTTTACTTGCATTTTTACTTTTGCTAACGAAGAGACAGATAACAAATAAAATGTTAAGGGAAAAATAAAATTTAATAGCAGTAAGTAGAAGTGACGAAGGACTGTCACGACATCTTCCGCGAAATTAGTATTAATTAATGTAGACTTAAACAACTTATTTTCACTTGCTTTTTCATGTTCTGGGTCAATGTTCTTTTCAATCTCTCATCTTAAAGGTGTGTTGGTAAAATTATGAAATTTGTAATAGGTCGGCTGGCCTTGTTTCTATTTTGTATTAAATATTAATAAGGCAAACACTTGCAGAGTTTCAGTAACGTAATTAAACGAGCTCGACGAAGCGACGTTCAGTTCTTCTTTGCTCATAGAATTTACTAAGAATACGTATTATTATGCTGAAATCTGGTACACGTAGATTTCAACTTAATTATTAAAAAGACTTGTTATAAAAATTTTAATTAGTAGGCATGATTCGAAGACGGTAATTTCAATTAACGTTTGTGAAGATCAGATAACTGAATGTTCAGGATTGTAAGTTACTCCATCGCTCCATTTATTTTTACGAGTTTGCGTCACACAATCTGATTAATACGGGGCTCCTCATACAAATAGTTAATGGTGAGTGTACGCTAGACTCCCATGTCGTGGCGCCGCGCTGGCTGGGAAATGGGGCCATGAAGCTAGATGACGTAGCTTCGTACGATCGACTATATTCGTTATTGTTTTTGATGACTTCTATTAGCTATTGGATGTTTTTATTATTATTAAATTAATCTAACAATACTACTAGCTATATAAATTACTATTGGTTGTAAAAATGCTTTCGAAGTTTTTATTTTATTTTCTAATGTTATTTCGAGAGTGGCATAGACTAAAAAACATTTGCGATACCAGTTTTGTCAGTCCCGCGATTCTATGAGTAATTATGTAATTTTTACTTTTTTACTCCTACAAAGTTAAATATTAAAATTCAAATACATTTCAAATTAAATCAATAATAAAATTGAATTTAAATAAAATGTAATTTATTTGTACTTTAATAATGTAATTTAACTGTATTTTTGCTTATTTTGATTTTCGACTTGAATGAAATGTTGTCTAATTAAAAATTAGTAACATTAACTATACAGTAAAAATAGGGAAACAGTTGTACAGGAAATGAAAATACGACACAAAAACGAATTCTTTTCAAATTGGGTGTGGGTGCTCATCAATATCCAAAACATTATGTATAAGGGTTTTTATTGAATAGCCCCCATTGAAAAGCAGGATAATGCCACGCGCCATCTATATGCGTGGCCTGATAAAGCAATAAGCATTCCGGAGTATATGAAAGCATCCATGTCAGAGCGCTGTAATATATTCGATTATTTTATTGCATGTTTGTTTGGTACTTGCGCATTTCCATTCGTTTACGTTTTTATACACGAATTTCCTAGATGTAGGAATTTTCTTGTATGGGTAAAAGCGGAAAATTCCGAACTCATTTTCATTTCATAGCTAAATGATAAAGTGTTGATTGATGGTATCTATTTATGTCACTTCCACTGGATACGAAGCGCAATATCTTTTATGTTACACATGTTTAAGCTATTCAAATATGAGTAGGTCAGTCCAAAGTCTGGATATCAATAGTTTGGTTTTACTGTTGGTAATAAGCACAGTTTTCAGAAGCAGAAATGGTATTGTTCTCCAGAACCTAATTTAGTCCTAGTAAGGCGTATGGCTCGTTTGAATGCTAAAATTGACTGTTAAAATTAAAAATTATACAATTTTAAAGTGCCAATCTTACCACTCAAACGTGATAGAGTGCGGATACGATATGAGCTGCCTGCTCAACCTCACGTTACAAACATTACGGATCGGATATAGAACGAAGTACCTACATAATAATAATTCAATAGATTTATATTATTGATATTTATTTCTTACGTATTATACACAGTACTATATCTAATATAGGACTGTTAAACAGTGTAGATTAATGATTCGTCGTTTATATTTAATTTTATACGGGTATCTTACAAAGGATGACAGAGTACGCCTTTCCATTCTTTCACCTTTTACAAATTGGGGCAACGGCACGAACGGAACCGGCGTTTTTCGCGTTTTAGCGGTCCATACAAGAAAGGACGAGGCGATTGAAGCGTAGTAGCGCTTTGTTTGGACGAGATATTTGCAATCTTAAAGTAGGGCCCTGCAATTTAGCATGTTGGGGAGGGTTCTTCGACCGAAGAGGATCGTTTGTTCCTTTTGTGGCTTATAAAATCCTTATCCCTTGGAATATTTCTTCAAGAATTAGAAACGCGAAGATATTTTCAATCGTAGTAGATAATTTGATACGTTAAAATAAACGTGAAAATTTGGAGTACATTTCGAATAGGACAGAGGTGGCATGAGATTGACGCGTATTGAATGGGACACATGGGACACTTCCAATTACAAATTACCTAAGTCAACAGAATTTTCAATTTATGACAATCCCGAAAGTTTGCATACTTACAGTACAGTCTAATGATATTGAGGCATCTATATTGGATATCTATGAGCTGCCTATTAATTATCAAAAATATAATAGATAGTAGATATAAAAAAAATATTGCACAAAAAACATACTCAATAACGTCTATTTTTGTTTCAGATGTTAAAGTCATGTAGGCAGCTAACGATGGTTGTGAGAACAGCCGGTGCCTTGGTGGGGCGGGCTTCGTGTTCGTGGATGGACCGGTACGGGAGGCCTGCATCGCCGCCGCCGGCCCGTCCGCCGCGATCTGCCAGCAAGGACCGCTCAATACGGAGGGTATACACTTCTTTTAACTCAATTTTGTTAGAGGGACCCGAGATGATCCTTGTGATGTGGTGCTGTGGTTATCATGCCGGTCTACCATTAGAAGAGACCTGGGCTCGAGTGGCGGTGGAGCATTAAATTGATGATGAATTTATATTTCTGTTCCTGGTCTGGGTTTTTGTGTAATTGTCGTTGTAGCTTTATTCAATACTGTACAACACAGGTGTATGATAAAGAGTTTAAATAAATAAATAAATATTACATTATGTACATGTAATACTAAATCACATTTTCGTAAATTACGAGTACGTGCAAAATAGGGATAGTACCTAAATCATTTTACGTCCACCATAAAATGTCCATTCCCCTCATAAACTGTCGGAAATGCTCCGACGGAGAAATAGGAGGGTTCGGCAGCAATGGTATGCTAATCGGCCGCAGGCGACAGCTAAATATTGTCGTTAGTGGTTGTAATGGCTTTGAACACAGCCTCTTTGGCCAAAATCTATTGGGCATGATGACATCATCATTAACACAAGCAGAATACCGTATAAAGCATTTTAATGGTCTAATATTATTTAATATATTTTAAGTACACTTTTTATAATCACCGATTTTTTTGGTCATAATATAAAATTTAAACATAGCTGAATGTAAACTTAAGTATATAGGTTGGGTTGGGTTGGTTGTTGGTCTTGTTGGCTTATAAAGTTTGCCTGGAGAGGTTCCACTGCTGCCCTCATCACCCGCATTACAAGTCTTGCGGCAAGTATATTATGTGTTTCGATTGAAGAAAATGAATGTCGGACGTACTGTATTTGAGGCAACCATTTTAGTCCTCATGAGTAGCAACGCCTCCTCGTATGATGCCAGAAAGGACTTCTCTCCTATTTGGGTGGGTCCTTTCAAAATATCTAAGTTGCCTGGACGTAATCGCTGTTTGAGCAAAAAGATGGCCTATTTATTAATAAAGCATGCATGCAAGTTATAGCTTGTAATTTTGATTACGTAATTAAGGATTTTTTCATTCTTTTATTTTTTTAATCAGGTGGATTTATGCATCGAGCCAGGACAGTCGTTGGGGTTGATGATAAGAGGCGGGTTGGAGTACAACCTCGGGATCTACATCACAGGCGTCGATAAGGACTCCGTAGCTGATCGAGCTGGTTTAATGGTGAGATTATAATGAACGGTTTCTTAAGATACCGCCTTAGTCTAGTTTAACCCACCTAAAAATAAGCTTGGCTTCAAGGCCTATTAAACAATAACAACAAAATTCTCATTATTTTACACTGAAAAGTAAAAATAACAACAATTACATGCTTACCACAAAGTTTTGTGCAGTTGGTAGGTACTTATACTTTTAGGCCGATTCACGACCTTATTTCATTCTCTCCCAGCCCACTTTTGGACTAAGCAGATAGGCGTAATATAGAACAAGAAAACAGAAGTAGGGAATATCTGTATAAAAAATATAATAGCTACTTTTGAACGCGTAGTTCGATTTTGTTCCTCTTGGTGGCGTTGAATTCAATTTCTTAAACACTTAAAAACTTTCTATAAGTTTTTAAGAGTTTATACTATGTATGTATATTGGAAGCGCGCATAGCCCCGCTGGAAGTGTGAATCGCAAGCGATCACATTGTTAAGCAACGTCAGGCGCGGCCGGTACTCCGATGGGTGACCGCTAGTGGCAAATGTCATGCGCGCTTCCGTGCTTCGGAGGGCACGTTAA
>DWAV01000619.1:0-17918 GCA_018231305.1 Noctuana lactifera
GCCGATGTACCGAGTTATTTGACGTTCATCCAGTGTATACGTGTACCTTATGATGAATAAAAAATTTTGAATTTGATACATAGCCTAGCTGATCCGATAGATATCGTTCTGCCCTGTTAAAATATATTAAAATAAAGTTATCTAAATAGTGTTTTACTTTATTGTTATCTAATATTCGATCCGTCGATCGATATTTGATTCATAACTAGCCGTTACTTTATTGCAACAACTATTTTCGCACTGTCTTTTGCGTAATGGCACCTTAATTGTTCCCCATTACTATGTCACACCATTGTATTTCGACACACTCGAATTTCGACTGGCCACGCACGACACGCCGCAATTCACACTAACAAAGCGACAGTGTATGATTAATTAGATTGAACAGAGGGATTACGCTTGTCAATATCCTGTATCTATAACGTATGTAACTTATACAGATTGATACAGATATTCATTTATAACTTAGTTATTGGTATAATATATACATATAACAATTATCTGGAAATTATAATCTTGCTGTAGTGTGTGTGCTTGATGACGCTACCGGTTAGTCTACGTCAATGCTTAGTGCTTCTGTAACAGAGACTGTATCCTTCTATATCAGTCAGTTAAATAATATAACAGTAGTGTTTTACTTGGCATTCAGAGTGCATGCCTACACCGTAAGGGGAATAACGTGGTGTATCTTGCGGCCTTGCGGTATCACATCATTGAGCTGCAGGAAACGCTACAATTGCTTTCGATGGTCACTTGTAAAGCTATCTTATTGTAATGGTATGTGTTTGTAGCGACAATTGTTGGTGCTAGCAAGAGCAATTTACGTGACTTAGTATACTGTCGTGGTACTATTACTTCAAGGTAAAAAGCAAAACAGTTCATTCATATAATTGGGGTAATTATGTTTTTATACATTTATGTTTATCAACCCTCTCTAGTTTCAAACGATACTATCTTTAGTCTTCAGGCTGATAAAAAGGGAATTAAGGTGTGTTTTTATAACAGTCATGAGAAAAAGTGATTGTTGAATAAAGAAAGGAAAGATGAATCACGGATGGGATACCTAGTTCTCGTATTTAGTTACAAGCCTGCTTCCAAGCCGGAATATATTTATTTATTTATTTTATTTATTTATTCATTATACATACTAGCATAACAGTTTGTGTCCTAATGCGCTAGTGGTATTTACTATATTAGATACATTATTCAATTAATAATCCTGCATGCATTAATTTAATGTCAACAATGTCAAAAAGCAAATAATCAGTCCAAAGAATTAGTCATACAAAAAAATTAAATCCACAATTACGAAGGTAAGTCAATTGCAAATTAAATGTTAATAAACTCAATGTCAATAAAAAATAAATTAAAAACTGCAATGTTATTCGTACATACGAACATATCTACTACATTATGTTGTATTGCATCTATTGCTATTGATTTATATTCCTGTCAGTGTGGTATCGGATATTGAACCACATTGCAATATACCTACGATAGACAACGTCGACGGTTCATGTCAGTATCAGATTTTGAGCAATGGACGCTTCGATCACTCATAGTAACTAGATACATAATTCTAATATAAATGAACATTCATTTAAGAGTGTCATCATATAGTTTATGTATATCTAATTAAAATTAAAATACATTAGGTACCTAATGCACTTCTACCTTATACGTATTAGTGACAAAATTTAGACTTATTAAAAATATTTATTCAAGAAGAAATTTTCAGATTATTTGCGGGTTTATTATTGTGTTGCTTGCCTATTATCGTAAGGATTGATTTGTCTCGGCAGTTTCCCAGTAATTTTTAATAGGAATGTTATAATTTTCATCAATTTGCAATTCCTTTTTATTTCGTAGTATAACTAGTCAGACATGGCCTTTCGGTATGTAAGGAAGTAAAGTTTATTATATGATACAGAAACGTCTTCTTTTACATGCCTTCAACCCTTTTTTATGTCCCACACGGGTTTTTCCCCACAACCGGGGAAGACCTGGAGCATACTCCACCACGCTGCTCCAATGCGGATTGGCTTCTTTTAAATAATTTTACTTAATTGGGGCACGACTATAATATAATTTCTTGAAGTCTAAGTATAAAAAATTTAATTACCTATTCCTTTTTTTTATCAGTGGTCGCATTTAATTTTTTATTTAATCACTTGTTAATTTTACATTAATGTTTGTGATGGGATATTATTTAGTCGCGTTATGTGCAATCACGTAGCCAGTGTAAACCTTAGCTATGCGAGCTTACAGCCGCCTTTGTATTCTGTTGTGGATTGTGCATATGTTGAATTGATTCATACTACTACCAAACCTCGGATTGGCGGAATGAACAGTTTATTGTGCTAGTAAAATTGGAACGTTTGTACTAAATACGAATATTTAAACAAAAACCATAACGGAACTTTTTCTACCTAATACAAATAACATTTAAAATTAATGATATCAATAAATTCCGTGGGCTGCAGTGCCATCTATTAGCAAATGATATGTTTAATTTAATGTTTATGTAACACATATTGTATATACCTATAGTTTTTTTAGTAATAAATAAATTTCATCGTTCTGCATACGAACGTTAATTATGCAAAATCCCAGGCTCTTCCATGTGGCGTAAGGTAATTTTAAATTTATTGAAAATTATTTTTACGTATTAGTTAGATAGGTAACTAATTGAGTCTATACTTTATAGTTGCTAGGTCAACTACCAATAGATATTTCTAAATGCAGTCTCTTTTCGAAAGTATGAAATTTAAAAAGTAAGTATATATAAAAAATGTCAATGTCTGGGAGAACTGTCGAATTCTAAACAAATGTAAATGTGCGAATAAAATATTATAATATACGTTGCTATTTTCTGAGCTGCCTAACACTACTAACTACGAGTAGGTTTATAGATGATGATTATAGAAATCGGCCGTTAATCTTATGTTAGTTAACATCTACCTCAAGACCAAAGTTTATACCAAATGAGCTTCAAAAGAGCGTACATTGCACTTGATTTTAAGTGAACACCGCAGCCTATAGCTAGACATATTATCGTCGCCTTAGTGCTTGTTTGTTCAATCTACCATATTTGCCGAAAGTGAATTTTTGATACAGAAAGATGCGCGCTTTAATTTCACATCGATTATTAAAACATTCGAAACATATTTTACTTTAAAAAAGCCTAAAGATAACGTTTTTAATTTTATCTGTACCATGGCATCGTAACAATTTTTCGAAAGAAAAAACCTCATGTAAAATTTGATTCATGGTATATTGAACAAATAAGCACTAAGGCGACGATATATTATATGACGTGTACCTTAGTGTTCTAAAGGACTCTAATATTCACTAGGTAATATTTAAACCGGGTCAACATCTAAAACTTTCTTTCAAAATTACAATACTATAGTACATTTGTATAATTAATTCATTTAATTTGAAAGTTCCTGCCTAATTAAAAGGGAAGGTTATATCCACCATATTCGCATTAATCGTCCTCCCTACCGAAAATTTTATATAAATCGGGCAAATTGCTGATTGATATTGCCAATTGCAAAATGCCTGGCAATCGAATACCTCGGCTGCACGTTGGCCACTTAATCCTCTATCGGTGTGCGGCCGGCGCGTCTGAATGTCAGGGAGACAGTAATCCTATTATACTATTGTGATCTATCTATTGCCGGTGACTGTTGCTCTGTCATGTGAAATTTCAATACAAACCAATTTCGGGAAATTCGTAATCGCATATTCTGGCAGTATGTAATTTAAGTGGTAGTGGTAGATGTTTTGTGTGTTAGTTACTTTGTACTAGATTGTGCACCCGGTAAATTCTATTGTACTGGCGTAGTAATTATAACGCGATTTTCCATCTATAGTAACTACTATCTATTTCAGAAAAGAAATAGATACTTACTCCGAATTAAATGAGTTATTTTTAATAAGTATTTCATTTACTTAATAGAGACAGATGAATTCCAAATTTCAAGTAAATCGGACGAATTTCCTTTTTTTCTTTTACAAACTCTTACTTCCCATTTTACACTCTTAGGGAATGAGAATAAATAACTGTTACATCCGTTTTCCTAAATAGTTTTTTGAATTCTCAAAAATCGTTGGTCGGTTTCTTTCAAACTTCTAGGTATCTGTCATTACAGATTTTTCATATTAAACGAATTTAGTTGTTTAACTCGCATTATTTAGTTACCGCGTAAAAGTATGATAAGGTATATTTTTGTATCATTCCACTTTCACGTCAATCTTTTACTCATTTATCTAGTTCATGACAACCCCTTTTTTTTCTCAGTACTGAGAATATCGAGCATAGATCTAGCCCGCAACTTAATTAGGTTTGGTGTATACAGCTCTATACGTTTCAAACGTGAACTGGTTTATTTTCGTGGCTTTTGATTTAGTTTGCTTTTGAATAAATTTACTTTACTGACTTTCTGCGTTCAGTTTTGCATAGCAGTTGCAACATGATGTTGGCATGACAGAGTAGCAATCTATGTAGTTGCGTTGTGGTTGTGATGTGGTTGATACACTCCACACTGTTTATTTTTAACGGCAAAATAATAAATAAGTGAATGTGAAGTATAGTTGACCTTGACATTGGCGTCAATGACCACGCTACATCAAAGGAATCGCTAATGCTTTGCCTGTTATTAGGTAAAGGTCTTTTAATATATTTCTTGAAAAAAGCTGTCAGCTGATAATGCCTCAGGAGGAAGATTATTCTTTAACTTACACGAGCTCCGGGGGAAATAAATAAAAAAGGGGCTATAAAGGACCGCTATGAGTTCTGATGTGGCAATTAAAACTTTAATCTTCGACGGGTGGTGTAGTTAATAGAGGGTGATATAGACATTAGCTTGGATAGTTCCTCGGAGAACTTATCATGTTAGAGTCAGTTACGAGCGCCTACAACTCACCACATCTAAGGATTTCGACTCTGGGCTCTGGGCGTCTGGCATCTGGGCTCTATCCGATCGGTCAATTTAAATTCAATTTATGATTATTGACGATTTGCATTGCGAGCTTTTGAACGGAGTCAAATGGATTGAGCTTGTACTGAGGTGCTGCTGTATAGAGTTGATGTAGTGCTTCATGAAGTGCTCTATGTAGGGTCTTCTTGTGCGTTGTAGAGCAGTAGCAGTTACCCCGCAGTGAAGTAACGTCTCGCACTGTTTACATTCTAAATTCTGTTTACGTTTGGTGCCCTAAACTCGAATTAGCTACTGAATAATCAGTAATAATGTAAAGTTTATATAATATTTACAATATGAATGTTTATATTTTTGCTAATTATGTACCAAAACCCCGTTTAAAAACGATGTTAAAAATATTCAAATTATAACAATTATATCCGTAAAAATTAATTCCTTACTCATCTTTCAGTAATCTATTAATAATAATTACCTATAACTCGCGTGACAACAACAACTTACTTCAAAATTGTCGGGCACATACTTAATGCAAATTTGCAAATTTAACTCTTATAATGTCATTATTGTCAACCATTCTCAGAACTAGACTAAATTGAAATGTAACCACGCAAAATGCGCCAGATTTCAAATAAAAAAAGAATCATCAAAATCCATTCACCTAGTCGAAAGTTATCATTTAACAAACATAAAAAAAACTAAAATTGTTGTCGAATTGAGAACTTCCTTTTTTGAAGTCGGTTGAAAATGAATAGCTTAATTATTTGTATGCGCATTACTTCAGAGTGACTGCACCAAATTAATTTTATAAAAAGATGTGTGTTTTTTGTTCTAGAAACTCGCAAGGCCGAATATGCGGAGCTTTCGAGCCTACCGCTGGCGGGGCGGTCGGCGGCGGACACGGAGGCGGCGCACGAACTGCTGTCCCTTGCACATAGCCTGCCGCCGCTGCAGCAAGCGCCCGAAGTCTCCGTGCAGCTACAACCAGCTGGTCTAGTACCAATTTATACGTACACCATTCAACCTACTAATATTTACATCGTGACCGATGAACCTCCGAAACCTGTTTACCAAACATTCCAACCTGTAGGACCGTGCCCCTGTCCTTGCGACTTCCAAAATGAGCCTCATGTAGGATACATAACTTATCAAGCCGTACCCCCAGAACCAATTCTCGGTCCTCAACCTGATTCATACCAGTCAGCCGAGACGGATTCAGATCCAGAACCACAGTTGGTAATCGCGTCTGACGTAGAACCGGATCTAGACGTAGATCAGGAACCTGATCGGCAATCACGCCACGAGTCCCAAGATGAATTAAGACCGAGTTGGAGATATTCCGAACTCGAGTCAAAGTCATATGATTCGGAATCCGAATTAAGACAGCAACCATATTCAGTTCTAAGATCACCTCGATGTTCGGAAACTGAACCTAGAACACCGAATTATGAAGAATCTGTTATAAGGCCTCTGAATAACCCAATACAGGGACCGGGGCCACTACATTACAAAGAACCAGAATCGAAATATTCGCACCCCGAACCACTGTCTTCATCGGAACCCGAAATAGACTGCGAGCACACCGAAAGACCTGAACCATCACTGACGCCAAGGGAATACGAAATGGATGCAACAGCGTCTCATCTACGCTGTCCAAAAAAGAAATACGACTGCACTGAATGCGGTAAGATTTATGCAACATCTTCTAATTTATCTCGCCATAAGCAAACGCACCGAAGCTTGGACTCGATGATGGCAAAACGGTGTGGTGAGTGCGGCAAGGTATATGTTTCGATGCCGGCACTCGCAATGCACGTGCTCACTCATAAAATGGGACACGTGTGCGCAGTGTGTGGAAAGCAGTTTTCCCGACCCTGGCTCCTTCGCGGCCACCTGCGCTCTCATACCGGTGAAAAGCCGTACAACTGCGAGTCATGTGGTAAGGCTTTTGCGGATCGATCCAACTTGCGCGCTCACCTCCAAATTCATACTCCCAATAAAAAGTACGTATGTAAACATTGCAATAAAACCTTTGCCCTCAAGAGTTACCTGAACAAACACCAGGAGACGGCATGCTTGCGCCCGGACGGCGAGTGAAACGCTCCCGTCGTAACATTGCAACGAAAGATTTCTCTATAAACTTCTTTACACCTTTTGTATTTGAACAAAATTTATTGTAGCGTAGCTGCTGATAAATTCGACGCAGTCGAAACGAAAATATAAGCAATAATTATGTACCTAATAGTTCGTTATGGCTCTTACCATAATAATTTTAAAGCAAAATAAAGATATTGTATTTTTTCAATTCTTTGATCCAGCTTCGGCGGATGAATCGTGTCAATTTATGGCAAGAGCCTAATATGTTACAGCGTAGTGTAATATTTACGTAGTGATGTAAATTTGTAATGTAAGTTAAAGTCGAACGTGTGGAGTGTAACGATTTAGACAGTAGTTACGGTGATACGTAGAGACTTAATGAAACCGTCGAGCTGTGGTACAAAGAGAGCAATAAAATACGAATGTAGAGGAAAATGTTAGGCGCACGAGTAGCGTGCGAGGCTAGCGCGTCCCGCTATAACAGAGCGGGCGACGCGAGACGCGGCGACGTCGCGGAAGGACCAAACTGTTACCCGGCGCCGCGCGCGCTTTACCAGTAATGTCGCTTTCACTTCACTCGCCTACTGCAAATTTAATGTAACTTCAAAATATCACTTTCCTATTGAATGAATTGAATAGGAAAGTTGAACAGGAAATTGATTTATTTACATTTTCTATTCAATTCCTAATTAATTTATTTATCCTCAAAGTGAAATTTCTTCATATATCTTAAAACCCCTATGGTCTTACTTCCATTACAAAGACAATTCCGGGAATTCTCAATTGTTCGAAATGCTACTATGTTATCAACATTCTGCTTTGATATTATTGTCACTGTACAAATATACGCTTATTTCAGTCATATTAGGTATATTTTACTATTGGAAAAACTATAATCTCATTACTCTGAAAACACTAGACTAAAAACACATTTTCATTTCCCATTAATATCAAAATACGAGAATATGAAAAGTTTACTGTGTATTTTTATAACTATACATAGTAAGGTGAAATCGTCATTTAGATGATGGGTATTAATTTAATAAATATTATAACTAACGTCAGCAATATCTAAGTAAATTCCCTAAAGTTACCTAAACTTAAGTCGTTTACTTTATTTGGATGAGACTACCACTTATATTACAAAGGTATGTTTGAATTCTGGACCATATAAACAAATTAAAGTAAACATAGATTTTACACACACAATTTTTATTTCGTATCTCGTAATAGATAGTTAATAATATATACTATAACTGAGAATATTCGTGGCCTACAACATAGTCCTAACATACTCTACATGGAAATCCGATTATCTACTCTTAGACCTTATATTAAATATTTTTCCGTTTTTGCGTTGTGACGTAAGCTCAAGAAAACTTTACGCTAGGAACAATTTTTAAGAATACT
The DNA here is from genome assembly GCA_018231305.1 of Noctuana lactifera. Lineage (NCBI taxonomy): Eukaryota > Metazoa > Arthropoda > Insecta > Lepidoptera > Hesperiidae > Noctuana > Noctuana lactifera. Next base: position 8,451 of record DWAV01000619.1, read on the forward strand.
TATTAAAAAAAGAAATGCGGTTTTCGGAAATATGACCATGTGGCGGATTTTATTTAACTTAAGGAATGCCAATAGCTCCCAAAGCCGCTTCGATGGTTTTGTTTGGAATTAAGTAGTTTCTGCTTGAAACCTTTAATAAATTATAAGACAGAATCAATCATAAGAAGACATCATCATGTGTTAGTTATTATTATTCTGAGTATTATTATTCTAAGAATTATTATTATGAGTATTATTAATTATTATTATTATAAATATTTCTCGTTTTAATTTCTACTGTGTTATATTATTAAGAAAGGCTACTCACTTATTTATAAATTAATGTGATATTTTCTGCCTCTGTGTAGAAAAGAACGTTTAACTGTTTGTAGAGTAAGTTTTGACTCTAAAATGTGCAAATTAGTTTAATTTTTTTGGAGAACCGGAGTAATTGCGACGTAACTAAATAAAAACTATCAATTTAGGTCATTAAACAAAGGCGGATTATGTGAAAAAGAATAGGAATAGAAAGAAGTAAATAATCATACAGCATTATTAAGTCATTACGTATAAATATAAGCTGATTGAGTACAGTCGTTTCGTAATAAATAATTAACTAAGAACGGTACGCAACTGGTTAAGTAGAAAGGTTTCATATTCCTTTGATAAAATGTATAGAGCATAATTTTATGCTATAAGGTGATTTAGCACATTCCTTTTATAAGTAAAAATAAGTTTATTTTCTGGAAATGTGTACAGAATGTACAGATACTATTTACATAATACCTACGTATTGATCATAGTTTAAAATTTTTGTTACATCAGCGTAGTCATTTACAACAGTATAACTAAAAGTAAAAAAAATTAATAAATACGAGCAACCAACACAGAATAAAGTAAGAATTTTATTATTGCATAAAAATTATTCACTTTTAAAAATTTTGATATAAAAGTATACACATTCACATCATTAAAATTAAAATTTATTTTTCCTTTAAATTTTATTAGAGGTCACTGATTGAAAAAGGAAAGGATATTATTTAAATATGTTGAATATTTTATACATTTTTAATTATTTAAATTTACGCCTTGATACACGCACAAGTGCACATAGATTTATGTATAAATTCTAATAGAACAAGAAGAAAACGTTTTTGGTAAAACAGATGGATTTGATAATATCTGCTATAATACGGCAATGCGACAGCACAGCGGCGACATTGCAGCTGCAACTCACGAAACATTAAACTACCTATATAAAATTATGATACCTTCTCAAGATAGCTTATTGTAGACTTTAAAAAAATTCGGTCAAGTGCTGTATTATTCTGGATGATAGGTGATATACTTTCAAGACAATTCTAACGAAGCGTCTTAATAGCAATCACCATTTATCATTGGTCGATTTTACGTTCAGTTACTTTACACTTTTCCATTTGTTAAAAGTTTGCTATCGTAATCTTTATTATTTTTAAAACCATAAATATTCATCGGCATAAATTTGATAATGTAAAATGATTTTATTCTTTTAATTTTTTTTTTCGTTTTATACGCATGACTCGTCTAAAGCCATATATTACGAACTTAGGCTCCGGATAAAGTTACATGAATATTACTATTATTAACAATTTTCACACGCATTGCATATAAATTCACCGTGGCAGTTGCTAAGCGCGGGTTTCTCCCTATAACCAGTGAAGGTCTGGAGCTTACTCCATCACGCTTCTCGGTCAGGAATCGATCGTATTAGTGGGCAATCCGTGTCAGACATTGTCAAATCGCCCATAGAGACTCCGGTCAGTGCTTCCCGACTGTTATTAATCGGTAACAAGTACCACTAGATGCCACCCTTAGAAGTATCGACCGATACTGAAGACATATTATTTATAATTTTAACATTTAACCTACCTACACTTTAAATCTATTGTGTCAATTTTCTGTGTATGTCAATTCATAGTATCTGTACTACGAGAACTTTGTTATTTTTTTATTTATGTACATTCGTAATATATCTAAATAATGTTAGTCTATTTTTTTTTCTTGATATTGAAGTCAATTTGTTCTATGTATGAGACTACATTAATTAACACAAAGTATTAAAAAGTAAAAGGTATAAAGTACACTAACATAAAAAATTTTTACAATGGCAATACATTGCCATTTTATCAAATACCTACGGTAATAAAAGTTTATATATTTTCTGTTTCGAATGATCGCGAACTAAAATAACGGTATCAGTATCGTAAAGGAAAATTTAAAATTAAAGCTCGATTTATAAATACAAGTCTTCCAAACAAATTGTTTTAAATATTATGTTTTTTTGTAAAACTTAGGTACTTAGATTTCTTTTAAATAACATTACTTAAAGTGTCGGAAAACAGCCAAGACAAACTGCTCGTCATGTTTCACTTTACTCACGTTTTAGCCCATTACTCAAAATATGTACATACTCGTATTTATTTACCTTTAATATTTATCTAAATATCTAAATTTTTGTATACACAAACTGTTAAAATTAAAAAAATTATCATTCTCTACCAATAATACCTAATTTCATAAAAGGATATCTAAACATATCGACTTATTATTATTCATTATTATAACGTCATTTATTTTTATCTAATTGTATTAAACGTGTTTATACTTTTATTTACATTTAGGTTACTAAACATATCGGTAATGTGTGTGTTTTTAATTATTTTATTAGCTTTTGACTGCAAATAAATAAAAATATGTATTTTCTTATACGTAACTTAATATTGTCAATCTTTTTGCCTTATGATGTGTAACAAAAAGTTAACTATAAAATAATTAGGATGTTTATACCACATATTATTGGTTTTGTATTGATTGTTTGATTGCATTATATGATTATAACGAACTTAGACTTAGGTATTACCCAAGACTAAATGTTAATACCTATTGATCCAACATGTCTCTATAATACATGTAGTGGCGTTACATAGTTGATAGTATTAACAACTTTACCCTTTTATTCATTATAATTAATATGAAACAAATAAATGCATTCATTCAAACAGTCAATGTTCAAATTCAAGTTTACATGTTTCCAATTTGAAACCAAAAAAGTAACAAACCTAAAACCCCAGTTTTATAAATTCAGCTTAATTTTTAGCATAGTAAGTGGTCGTAGGGATATGCAATATGGTATTTGTACTAGTATCTATCTTATATACTGTAATATATATATGGTGACTGATGAATAATATGCTACCATAAAAACTAATCTTATTGTCGTGTCGAATCCCTTAACCATTGTAGGTACCTCGTATATTATGTGTAATAATGTGTATACATTATTGTGTGTACCTACATTGGGTAGGATTTTTTAATTACTAGGTATAATAAGAGTGATATCTAAATGCAGCATTAGAAGCTTGCATGTCTTCATATTTCCATCTATATTAACCTTAAAAACAAAGATATTTCATAACATAGCGTATAAACTTAAATTATTATATACTTATATATATACGTAAGTAGGTACATTACATTTTATTGTAGTCAATAGCATACGAATAATATATCAAAACGTACTTATAAGATTGACACCAAAGCAATATTATTGTACAACTTAGATTTAATACATCGTTCTTGTAAATAATTGTAAATAATTTATCAAAGACGCAGTGTTACTTCCAATGGATAATAATTAAAGTAATCAAATCGTTTTTTAACTCTGATAAGCGTTTACATGTTTTACTATCAATCTTGGCTTACATAACATTCTAAAAGTATATACAAATAGTAGCGTAAGATAATTTGTGGCGTAACGAAAACGAAGCAGTCCGATTAAAATAGCGATTTTCCGCTATTTTGGCATGTTGTCATAAGATCACAGATTCACAGATCCAAAACTTTTCAATCGCGGCAACTTCGACCGCGCAATACGATTCAATTAAGCTATCCAAATAAATACCGGTGGTACAGAGTCGAATGAGACAAGAATGGACGATTGATTCGCGATGTTTTTGTTTGTTTCTACAAATGAGACAGATTGAAATAAACACTTAATTATTTACCTTCGAGTGTTAAAAACTAATTTAAACTCCGGATCTTGAATAACGATTTTCGCCTCATTTTATAGCAAATACAGTTGTCTTAATGCTCAATGAAATTGAACAATTGTAGCATGTTGCAAACAATGTGTCATTCTTTGTTTGTTAACGTATTATATTCATGTTAAAAATATTCACAAGGACATTCAACAGTTTTTCTTTATACTATACTGTGTTGTATTTGTCGAATACTGATCTGCATAATATAACATTTTTAACTTTTTACTTCATTATACTTAAAAAAATGGACCTAATAAAGAAATGATACTGAATATTATTATTATATTAATTGACAATAGTAGATCATTTTAAAACTATTTTACTTTGTAACATTTAATACAAATTTTAACAACGAAACAATTCTATGGCTAAAGTTGATATTATTAGATCACTATTTTATATAAAATCAAATTTTAGGTTAGGTTAATTAGGTTAATGAAACTCGTTTGGAAATATTTTGAAGTTTACGATTATCGTGACACGTTAAGTATAACGAGATAAGAAAGAAACATACAAGTACGTAACATGATTTATACATATATAACCATACTTGTTAGTATACCTACTCGTATTATAAAAAAATTAAAATACTCGTAATCATTAACTTAAATTAAAAATAAACATTTAATGCCTCATACAGTTTTCAATAGATACATGTAGTTTCTAAACATAATTTATTTAAGACTCAAGTATAACATTTGACTAGATATTACAAGTAGATCAAAGTAAAAGTTAAGAGTAAACCATAGTAAAACAATTCTAATCAATAATATTTCTGATTAACAAAAATTAAACAAGACCGTAAAACTATCTAGTTGTTACCTTTATTTCGAAAACTAAATATATTTTAGAAAGTTTTCAAAGTTTCTATTCTTGCTTATCTATGAAGTATTTCATGTCATCACTAATCAAATTATATGTGGTTACTAATAAGGTACTCTTCACGTATCCATTTCAACACTTATGTTAATTTATTATAACCTTGCTTGGTCATATTATAATATTGTAATTAGAAGACAAAACATACTTGTTAAATAAAGTTGTAGTTGACGAAACCGTTTGTTTTTTTTCCTATAAATACTTAGTCTTGAGAGTGTACCTACTGATAAGATTTTGTTATTTATTGGTACCTTTCATTCTTTGGATAGAACTGTCGGACGGATTCGTATATTATTAAAAAAAGTAAATCGGTTAGATAGAACAGTCGGGCAGACTCATAATACGATTCATGATTTTTTTAATTACATAAAGCAGTTTTCAACGTTTAATGACAAATTTGTGCGTTTGCACAGACGGACTCGTCTTAGTTTTTCATTGATTTTGTTAATATAAAATTTCATAAAAAATTAAATAAGATAGGATATTATTTACTAGACTTGATTAATCACGTAGCCTATGTCATACTCAGCTATGCTAGCTTACAGGCGCCTTTGTATCCTGTTGTGGATAATTATGTTGAATGGATTCATATTCCTACCAAACCTCCACAGAGTACATCTATACTATAATAAAACTCTAGAGACATTTCTTATGTACATTAAATATTTTATCGAAATTTCAACTTTAGTAATTATATAGAAGCCAAAAGAATATTTTAAAAATATTTGTCTCTCTGTTAGTCTGTTTGTCTGTGGAGGCATCACGTGAAAAACAGTGTACGAAGCTTGTATGCTGATTTCACATATAGGATACTTTTATCCCAGAAAACGGAAGGGCTCCGTAGGGATACACGAAAAAAAATTGTATGGACGTTGTTTTATTTTCACCAGACTCGCTTGAAACTTACAAAATATACCATTCCACATTTTTTAGTATTATGCAAATAATTCAAAGAATATTATTATATTAAATAATTAATATTATCAACGGAAACTTAAAAAAAAAAAAAACTGAAGGTCAGTCGCATCGGCCGGGAATCGAACCCGGGTCGCTCGCTTGTTGTTGTTGTTCAAATGTCGCTACAAATTTTAATAGAACTAAAAGAGACTCTGATTATATTGAAATACTCATCTATCTATCTATCTATCTATATTATAATAAAACTGTAACATAGAAATATTTTTTCTGTACATTAAATATTTTTCAATATTTCTACTTGGGAGGGGCTTTATTAATGACTAGCTGTGCCCCGTGGTCTCGCCCACGTTAAAAAATTTTTCCCAACATTTCCCTTCGCTGCTCTGCTGCCTTACACTTGACACACAATTCCAATATCCAAGCCCGATTTCAATTGCAATTATGTCAATCGGTACTCTTGAAATCGACGTGACGGTAACGTGAACTACTGGGATTTGGAATTACCAATACGGGATTACAAATTGGTACTCTCGATGCATGTTTGACATCGACACATTGCGTTGCTCTTGGGTTGGTATTGTTTATTTGGACAATAGCTGAGAAGGAACTTTTTTAGAATTATGTTCGTGTTTTAACAATAATATATGCCTTCAACACTTTTTATGTCCCACTGCTGGGCACGGGTCTCTCCCCACAACCTAGGAAGGCCTGGAGCATACTCCACTCCTACGCTGCTCCAATGCGGATTGGTGGAGAATAATATATATTATGTGTAATACAATATAGTTTTAAATGGCTCGTTTAGTTATGCAATGTAGAATAATTGTTATGTTTAGCTCATGAAATAGATCACATTATTTATAATAAACGACACTTTGGAGCTGTTAAATTAAGACCACTTATGTTCCTCGTATTCGTTTCTATTTCTTATCGACTTTCACTTGAACTTAGCCGGCACAACGGCTAAGGTTTATAATTTGTTATTTAAAATGTTTCTCATGTAGGTAAGTAATCTTATGAAAAACTAGCTGTGGCTCCCGGTTTCACCCGCGTTAAGAATTGCAACATAACGCTTGATAGCCTATAGCCTTCCTCGATAAATGGACTATCTTACACTAAAAGAGTTTTCAAATCGGTCCAGTAGTTCCTGAGATTAGCGCGTCTAAACAAACAAATTCTTCAGCTTTATATTATTAGTATAGATAAATACTATTAAACGTCATTTTACGAACCACTTATGATTTCAAGAGTTTTTAAGTATCCGCTATAACTTAAAATCAACAAAATCGAAAAAAACCTTGTCTCTTATGTACTCGTAAGATAGTTTAAAATGTTGTCGGCAATTAAAAACTCTGTGGTTAGTTTCGGTCTTTAAAAATAATAGAAATATAAAGCCCCGTTCATACGCCGTGCAAACATTGATAAACAGCAACTACCTACATGTGGATGGGTGTTTGTATGTGTTTGCCTGTTCCTGTTTGTGTTCGCCACTGTTCGGGGTCGGTGTCGGTTTTTCTTCACAGATCAAAGGCTGTTTGGCAAACAGTTCGCGATGTTTCCATACGTTTCGTAAACGTTCAGTGCACTGAAAATATACCCTATTTGTATTACAACGTAATTATATTACTTACCTTTTACGATTTTTGTGAATTTTTATCATCCACCATCGCCTTCTTCTTTTGAGTTCATTTTGTTTAAATTAAAAATAAAAATAAGTCAAACCGAAAGTGACAGCTGCCACAAGCTCGTCGTCCACCATATTTGCCGGTCCACAAAATACTAACACGTTCGTTAAGCGTGAGGATGACTGTTTGTGTTTGTGGCAAGCGTATAGACGGGGCATAATATTGACTGTCAAAAAAATGTAATGTCATAAGAATAATAGAAAGGAATAAGAAGAACACTATTAGTCAATAAATTATATTTTGTAAGTTTCAAGTGAATCGGGTGAAAATAAAACAAAGTCCATACAATATTTTTTTCGTGTATCTCTACGAAATCCTTTCATTTCCCGGGATTAAAAGTATCACTAAATAAATATTTGATCCAAAGTTTGCTACACCCGTGCAATAATAGTGTTATTACCAACCCGTAGAGCGTACAGCGCCATCTAGAAAATAATATAGATGAAAATATCATACGAAGTTTAATAATTTTTTTTTCCTCCGGGAAGTTGAAATTTAAGAAAAGTTAAATTTATATTGGAGTACTTACATTAAGGATATTTTATATCAAATTACAGGAGAATAACATTAACGGTTAGTCCTATAAAGGGTCTTGACGATTTCAAAATATTTGCATTCATTTCCGTATTTAAAGCCTCTATTGTAAAATATTAAAAAACTGAGAAATATGAGTTTTTTTATTTGTATTAATTAAGATAATTTTGTAAGTTTCAAGCGAAATGGGTGAAAATAAAAAAAAGGTCCATACAATTTTTCGTCTTGTATCCCTACGGAACCCTAATAATTTCCGGGATAAAAAGTATCCTATAGGAAATCCGGCATATAGGTAATAACTAGTAATAAAATAAGTATACCAAATTTCGTTCAAATCCATTCACTGGTTTTCAAGTGATGCCTCCACAGACAGACAGGCAAAAGTTTTTAAAAATATGTTTTTGGCTTCTATATCGTTACTAAAGCCCCCCCGAGTAGAAATTTCAAAAAAATATTCAATGTACAGAAAAAATATGTCTACAGTTTTGTTATAGGTAGTATAGATAGATTACTTATGCAAGTCGCCCAGAAATCATTGCGACTTGCGACGATCTCTTTAAATTAATAGCCTGTTTTGTTTTATAGGATTCAATGAATACGCAAACTCAATATTAATTTATCTTCTTGTTTATGTATTTAACCTATAGTAAAAACCAGGATTGACTAGAACGTTTACTTGCAGTAGCTTTGTTTACGATTAGGTAGATATATTACCTACTCACGTAGCAATATAATGGCACATTTATATAAATGCATTTTACAAAAACGGCTTTCAAAGATTGAACTTATGTTTAAAATGCAGTAGCAGTAACTTTAGGTTTCAATACATTCTTTTTGTAGGTCATAAAGATAAAAGTTATGCGTCTCTGCCATTTTAAGTTTGAACGCGATTATATTTAAGTAAATTTATGGCTTAACAATTCAATGTACATTTTTTTGTAAATGTGCCATTATAATGTGCAACGTGAACGATAAGTAGGCACGTAAAAACTTAAAGTTTTCAGTATTGTTTAAACAGGTGTGCAAAAATAGCGTTTTATATAAAGCCTTTAACAGTTTAAAGCTTTGTTACTGATACCTATTTAACTTTGTTACATTCTTAAACAATTACATTCACTCAGAGCGGAAGACGATCGTAGAAATGACTCGTTTCTACCCTAAGTAAGTTCAGCAGTAGGTAATTAAACAATTAGTTTGGACAATTATCGCCGCAGGATACGTCTGAAGGGAATTAATGCGAAGTATTGACTAATTATAGTAAGAATTTTTCGTTAATTACTGTATTTGTATTTGTTGCTATAATCACTACATAGTATGAAACAAAGTCGCTTTCTCTGTCCCTATATTCCTATGTATGCTTAAATCTTTAAAACTACGCAACGGATTTTGATGCG
>DWAV01000620.1:0-17911 GCA_018231305.1 Noctuana lactifera
TAAAATAGGTTATAAGATAGTTTTCGACTAACTCTACAAAAACTATATACTTATTATTACACACTTTTATTATCACATAAAATTATGAAAGATGATCATACCTATAGTAGCATTAAGTGATGTTACAAGCAGCTGTGCAAAAAATAAAATCTTAGAGATAGAGATGCCTACAAATAGAATTATTGAGTAGAAGGCTCTTAGCACAATACCGACTTTATCAAAGGTCTATAAATGTCCGTAACTTGCTTTGACACGTTCTCAGATATTCCCTCGAGATGGGAAAGATCTCGCTTCATAAGAATGCTTTCAACCCTTTCACGAAAAGTTGTGTAGACAATGTATCCTAAAAACAATAACACACTTGGTGTTAATGTAATATTAATGTGTTGTAAATGTTCTGTCTATGCACAAGGTTACCATAAATATTAGTAACTATGCTGATGATATATTTCTTGACCGCGGAAGTTAAAGGGTAGGTAATAATTTGTTATTATCAGACAGAGGCTGAGACTTGATCTTTCCCGGTATTTTATGCATGATTCTCATTAAAACACTTAAATTAGAAAATTTTCATTATAAAAATGATTCCGTTATGAATTCTTTAATGAATTAAATTCTGGATGCTCATTAAAAGGGATTTTATAAAGAGTTTCGTTAAAGCCTTCATAATGTTTGAAGTATCGCGGCGCATGTTACCAACGTAAGATTTTCACTAACGTTAGGATATGATGATAATTTTCATAAAATCTTACCGAGCTTTAGAGCTTAGCTTACTCATACCCAATAGCCATACAATCGAGCAAGAAAAAAATGTTAGCAAGATAAGAATATTTGATAGACCGAGATGGTCGAACTTTTGTGCGATATCGAAATTGCTGGTAATGGATTTTTAATGACATACTACTCGTATATATTTGATTCGAAACAAAACCGTTTTATCTAATAATGTTATTTTATACACTTAATAGTTTTATATATTGATTATATTTACGTAAATTATTTTGTACCATGAGCTTAACTATTTAACTAAGTCATGAATTAAATTATATAAATTTATCACTTACATTGCACTAAACAATTACTGTAACCTATAGAAAAATAAGCTTTTTACAACACGAATGCGTACCGATATTATTATTTGTTTAATATGCCCACATAACATAATGATATGCTATGCTTATTCAGCCTCTGGGCAAGGTGGCGCCATCATAGTGTTTGTTTGCCTCAAAATATTATATTATGCTTTTCAGTTTAATACAGACATTTTCTTTGAACAAACTAATATTATTATGTTATCTTCCAAATGAAACATAAATCGTAGCATATACCTAATATCTCCAATAAACAGTGCTATAAGAACAGATTTTGTCTACGATTGAAGAAACCTCAATAAATGATAAGTTGCCTTTGTTTAAAATTTTTCACGCAAAATTTATGCTAAGACCCATTGTGAATTAAAATGGGTAAGTTTTCATTATATTCGCATGCAAATTTTTGAGTCGTTGTAGGTACCAACATACAATGCTTTCATGGACCAACTGAACGTTGAAAATATTCCTCTAAATGATATAAAAGAACTTCTAGCTTCTAGGTAGTTAAACATAATCGTTAAAAGTACTTATAATTTTACTACTGTACTTATTCACTTTATACTATTTTATAGAAATTACTACGCTTAAAACATATATATATATATACATATTTAAGTCCAGTTTTATTATGATCTGGATAATTACACTTACATACTTACAGTATTTCAGAAATTAATGCTAATTTGGAGCCGCCTCTATATGCAGTACCATTTCTAAATCCAATTTAGAGCAGACACTTTATTAAACCGTTAATAATCATTTTCTACTCAGAAAACAAATAAGCACTGCACAGTGATTTACTAAACAAACGTGTTATTAAAGTTTCATGTTAGAGCCGGAGATATAAATTTTATTGGGCCGAGGCGAGAAAGCGGAGAGCGCAGGCGGCGGGCGTCGGCGCCGCTGAACGCCACCTGTCGCTGTCGGCGCGGCGTGAAGCCGGGCGGCAGCGTGTCGCGGCGGCGGCTCGCGAGCGACTGAGCGGCTGAGCGGCGGCCCGGGCACGTGGGCCGCCGGGCGCCGGCCGCCGCCCAGGTGCACCTGCACCCTCGCGCACCCCCGCGTCCTGCCGCCCTCATCCCGCCGCCGCTATTCCTGCTCCTTCTCTCCTTCTCGCCTCTCGGTACCACGAATTCTGCCACCGTCATCACCGACGCATGTTTCATTCGCCATGCACCCGCTTCTACTATGTACATTTCGTTGTTTGTATAATGTACACGGTCATAATATGGAAATAATCCGATTATGTTTGAATTGTATTTTCGCCCTAGCTAAGTAATATGGTCATGCTTATTAACAGATTAATAGATGTAGCAAAAAGTTATTTACAGTCATTAAGATAGAAGGTACCTACATATCGAAACAAGGCATGAGAAATAAATAGTTTTATTTAAAGCCTGTTGAAGCACAATACAAGGCAGCCTAATCTTACAGGTTGACTTCTTCAGGCAGTGTATGTCTAATGCCTATGTAGAATTCAACTGTTTATTTTGTAACAGCACACAAAAACAGAGTTTGTATGTTGAGTGAGATTAGCGTTTATCTCTCTTACTCGAACCTATTACTTGTGTATGGTACTTAAATGTCACCGTAACGTATTAAAAATATAATTTATCTTAATTATAATTTATCTCTACAGTTTATAAATTGTCGGAAAATTGTGAACTGTATCAGAAAACATTAACAAATTAAAACATTATTTTAAATAACTAACATGTTCTATTCTAAACCTAACCGATTGCACTATATAACCATAATGTAACATAATTAGAAAAGGCTTTGTTAGATTATTTTTTTCGACTTCCTCGTCCGGTAGATTGTAAATGGGTTTCTGAATTTGACCGTAATATATTATTAGATAGGAATATAATATATTAGATAGGTGTAATACGCTTGTTATAATTTATTCAAGTTAAAAATGTACTAAAATTAAAATCAGTTTTTAATGCTGACATTTTTTATTCATCACTTATATGTAGTTTTGTCTGGCGTGCCGGAGTAATTATCTTTAATATTTCCCGTGGGGAAGTCCGAGGTACAAGTTGAAACATTGACAGCACTCTAACTAAATGAAAGTTCATAGCAGCTATTCGAATTCGAACAGAGCCTTTAATATCCCAGAGGCATAAAGAGATCCTTGTGTTAAAGTAATATTCACTTAAATTTTGCTGTTTAGCTTTAAAAGGGTAAAACTAAATCTTCCAAGCGTAAGATTACTATGTGTAAGATCTTTCTTTATAAACGACGCGGCGGCTACTATACAAATGTTATTCTTAAAATATTGAAACTGAATATACGAGAACGTATATTAGGTTTTATACTATCTGTACGTACCTATCTATATAGGTTACATACCTATGTACATGCAACATTAATTTGAGAAAAATTAAGTACTTATTTATTTTTATTCAATAAGAATTAATCATATTTAAATTAAATTTAATATATGTAAATATGGTAATCGATGTAACAAAAAGTTGCAATTTTCTATATTATTGTGATCTCTTTCAAAGTAAATCATGCAAATTGTCGGAAATACGAATTCAAGTTATAAAATGATGTAGGCTGACGTCGCGAAGTGAATAAAAATTGCTCAGCGAACAAAATCGTTGGGCCGTGTAGGAGTTTGCCAGGGTGTCTGAAGAACTACTAGTACCTGCATGATCTTTTAGAAAAATAATCCTTATAAATAGTAACACATAAAAACAGAGTTTACTACGAAAGTGTATCTACATATATGTCACCGGTTATATTGTAAAAACTATAAGTTTCATCTATCTTTCATCTATCTTGTCACTTTGTGTCGATAAATTGAACTATATCACATCACAAACCATGCAGCAGTGTGTAAGTATGAGACGCTATGGACACCGAGGAGTCGTAAAGGGCTGAGCGTTCTGCAAGGCTGTATTGCCGTAGAATAGTAGAAATGTATTCACATTTCTTGACTTTAATTTCTTCATTTTGATTGTATTTCATGGTATTACTGCATAGAAGTATCTTATATGATTTATTAGGCACGTCACTATTACGTAGGTTCATATAATCTGAAATTGCTTCGAGCCGCCTAAGATAAGGTCAATGATCAAAGCTTGGAAATAGCGTCATCTGATTAGAATTCTGATCCGAAGAGCTACTCTATCGATTTAATCGATATTCTATCAATCTCTCAAAAGACATGTTAGGTAATTGAACTAAGTGAGGCATTGGTTTAAACCAACAAGGGGCAGAATAAAGACGTGTGTGCCGTTCCTTATTCCCAATTTCGGCAGTCAAGTTACACGTTAGCGGATTGGACATTTGCCAAACGTTGAAACGTTCACAATATAAGTATTAAATGACTTCGGATTTTTGGAGGAAAAAAACCGCTGCATAATAAACCAATTCATACAATGTTATGAACATTATATTTAACGAAATTTTATATTAATAGTTTTTATACATAAACTAACCCAGACCCATTTGTAAATAAATAAATTGCCTCCATATAAACTTAATTTAATAACCTGACATCTAAAAAAAATTTAATAAATTATTATTTTTTACTAGGTAGGTCCAATTGTCTCAGAGCATAGGTACATTTATGTTTCTTCTACTTATACAAATTTGAAATGAATTTCTGAAAAAAACTGAGAAATAAGTCATTTGTATATTCAGAACTGTCCTTAGATATCTTACACACGTACAAAAATCATAAATTCTTTAAAGCGTCTCATTCCGTGAGTGGCTTTATCTTATGTATACCATGTATATACGCTTATAAAAGTTAAATTATAATTATGTAGGTATGTATAAAACACAAGCGAGCTTTTGAAAACTTTTCGCAAATTTATTTGCTTAATAATACTTAAATATATGAACATTAAAGGATTTCATTAAAATTCTTCGTGGCTTTACTGTAGCTCCTCCACAGCGGAAACTAAATTTTTAATATGGATTCGCCTTGGATCAAATAATACTGGGGGTATAGTCCCTTTCTAAGCCTCTTTATAATAAGATCCCGAAGCCAACTTTAGACATAATAATTTTATTTATTTATATATTCTTTATTATACGAAAAAAAATTATTGTTACAAAAAGCGTAGGTGCTTAATGCTAAAAGGCTATTTTTATTTTGAAAGTACATAAAAAAGTAACAGTGACATATTGTATACACTACTAAATATTTACTGCTTCTAAACTTCCTGGGTAGGTAATCAATCTTTCTTTAGAATTTCATAGTTGTTGCCACCATGACTGCTACGATATTTGCTCGTAGCTTTCCAGCCGTAGCTCTGCTACGTGGGGTCGTAAATATTACGCGAACGCGAATATTTTGAAACAAGCTTCTCCATTACTACGAATTAATTAAAAGTTAGACTGACTATAGTAATAACAATGTTTCATATTATGTAGGGCCCATGCAGTTTATACTTATGCTCAATATTAAGTATACATCCGTCCATCAGCCTTTATAATGTCTACTGCTGAACAAATAAATGAATTGTTTGTAAATTTATTTTATAGGACTCCCTAAGTGGCGCCACGCCGTCCGATTCTGCTCCTCGTGAATCCAGCGGTTTCCCGCTATCATCTATCGGGTTGGATTTGTGATCTTTGTACCGAGACGCGGTCGCAATTCGAAGTCTGTTCTTCCCCATCGGTTCTCAGTTCCTCAAACGATGTGGCCTGCTCATTGTCGTTTCAGCATGCCATTACATAATAATATGTTATACTATATAGTAACATACATTGTTCGAACATTTTTGACTACAGGCATTGAAGTATATCGGAAAAGAAGACACCTCGTGGTTTGTCGAACGCTCCTCAGACGAGTTGGAATATTAAGTATAGGGTTTAGACCATTAATTGTCAAATTTAAACAGTTTTACTTCATATTCAAGGAAGGTGAAGTGACAAATTACTAGATGCTTCTAAATGTTATAATGTGTAAGCACATTAATGCTTAATGATGATGTTGTGTTGATCACTTCTCAGAGACAGACGGACAAAGCGAGTTACATTATCACAAGGTCGCTAATGACTCCTTTGAATATTTATTGAGACAGGTATTAGTGAGGGGATTTGCATAACGAGCTGCCTCAGCTACTGTAACGTTCCGGATTTTTGTCACAATTTGAATGGCAGTAATAAAAGTTATCTTTAGTGACTTAAAGGTAAAATATTTACTACTCGTACAACTCTCCTAAAGTGATGGAGATCTAGATGATGCTGTTATGCTGATTTAATATGGATTAATGGAGAAAAAGAAGGGGTCGCCCATACAACTTTAATTTTATTTTATATATTTATCTTTTTAATTTTATATCTTTATAATATCGATGTATTTATGTAGCTGTTAGTTTTCCGACTAATAAATAATGAAAAAAAAAGTTTTGTACTGTATTTTTTACGGGAGACCAATTTCATTGGAGCTTACCTAGGAAAAAAAGGACTAGGAAATGATTTACCGAAACGCAACGTAACCTAGATTAAAGACGTAATCATTTTAGTTGACCCAGTTACTGCCTTTCCATCAGAGTAATAACATTTTAAAACGGCTAAATTAAATTAATTATCACGACTCATAAGTCTGATCGTGTGTATTCATGTCACTTTATATCAATTTGGTGTCACGCAAGAATTACTTTTTTTCAAATATGACTCAATGCTGTTTAATAATTGCAAAACACACACTTCTAGGATGCTTGTAAAGCATGCAATTAATTGAAATATTTTTATTGCAATAAAAAAATAAAATAAGCATTAATCACAACAAAGCTGGTCTGCCTACTGATAAATTAATACGTTATTCACAAATCCTTACTCTCATTGTTAAAGCAGCTGTTATTCGAAATTTTAATTAAACTGGAATCAGGGTATTTCAATTATTAAGTGTGCCATTATTCATATTTATATTCTTTACTGCAATACATATTATGTTAATACATTTTACACGCCGTTATTATAATAATAGGTAATACCGTAATATAATTTTCGTGTACTCAACATGAAAATTAAATTAATAAACTGAAAATGTCTTTATTACCTTAATGAACATTGATATTGAATCAATTTCGTACCTAAAAAGATTGTTTATGACAGTACCTACGCTTGTAATTTTAACACAAAATATGAACCAGCTTAGGAAATTGCTCACATCTACACATGTTACTATGCTATACCAGTGATCTTGCCTAGAAACTCATCAATGCATACCATACACGGCTGGGTACAGAAACATGAAATTTGCCGAGCATACTCCCTTTATGGTGCAGGCATCCATAAACAAGAGAACTTTCGAGCTTTCGAATTTGTTTCTAAAGCAAATAATAACAAAAATTATTTTGTGGAATGAAAAATTTTATACAAATTTACCATCACAATACTGAGATACATCTCTACCACTACGTATTATACAATAAAGGAAAAATTAAATATCGTCAAACAACAAACCAAAAAGAATTACCAAACTAATTTTTATGCGGTTTGCACCGCATTATATACCTACTTGGCTGTATAGAATAAAATCAAATCTATGCAGATAACATGGCTTACATGGTAACGGTTTTGGTATATAATTACTTGAGGTTTACCTATACAATTTTCAATAGTTAAATATCTTAGAAGGTACCAGCTACGAGTATAATAAATTGTCATAAATATAAAAATTATTATCGTATTGATTAAGGGACTGCTTGAAGCAATTAAAGATCGGACAATCAACCTCACTAAATATTAACCTATGATGCGATTTAAGCCCTGTGTTTAATATTATGCTTCCCCGGGAGTGATTACATCTATTATTTACTGGTTATTAAATTTTACAATAGACCCGCTGCTAGTGTGGATAAGACGTCGGCCCCGGCTGTTATTGATAGATAACAGTCGTTAAATCTGGTCGGAGGCCCTACGTGTGGTTTGACAATTAGTCGACCATTTAACCGTATCTCCACTAACCCTGGATAGTGGATACCTAGAGTAGGTACGCCCCGAAGCCCTACATTTCGCATAAAAAAACACAACTGTAAAAGATTTTTTTATATAGGTAACCTACCTTAAATTGACTGCTGTTGGTAATTAGCTGTTCTCCTACGTGGAATTTAGTTATTGCCCGAGTACAATACAAACAAACATAGCTAATTATAATAATATGCTAGGTTGTGTGTTCTTTATGTTAAGATATTTTGGATTGATTGCTTAGGTAAGTTTAGTGCGAAGACGGGGCGGATTGTCAGTTTAATAATTATATTATAAAGACATAAGCAAGTTGGTACATTACGACATTATTACATATTCAGTAGCACTAATTGTCGAGCTGCATTGAGAATATTGAGATTAAATCGTTATGTAACTTTATTAGGTAGGCTTAGCTTATGTTTCGGACAATACGACTAATAAACCTTCTAGGATTTTATTTCACAGTTTTTGTTTTATACTAAGATTCGATAACTAAAAGGTTGTGTTTTGAAAAAATTAAATGTAGGTATTCCAAAAATAAATAACTCAAAATAAAAAATATGTAATATTTAATTCATCAAGATATTTATTTATTTTTATTTATTTAACGGCCTGTTTGCATAAAACTTACATGAACAAAAATTACAAAGTATAGGTATTAACTTTTTAAAATAGCTCAATTCTAGTTGTTGAAACACGATTCTATTATGTCTCAAAAATAAATTATTTTTAACAACCAAAGTACCGAATTTAATGAAAGTATATTTGTTTGGAAGCCCTAAAAGATTAAAATATCTCGCAATTCTAATAATATTTCACACTTAGACGCATAAAATTCATAACCTCCTTTATTAATGTTGGCCATAAATATTTCGTTTAATAATCAGAATAATAAAGAGACTCACTTTTGATTAGATACATTTTTCAACATTGCACATAAAATATTGCAGGTGAGACTTGTAATTAAATAGTAGGTAGGTATTTGTAATTAAATGTAGGTACCTATTTATATACATTATATCGCATATTGAAATAAAAATTGGGATACAAATGCTATGTACCAATATTAAGTATTTATAATTATCTAATTCACAAAAATAACAAACTTCACAGCGACAGTTAGATCATATACCTATGATGGGTATACGAGTATGATGAAAGTTCTCCGAGATTCCTGGCATTTGTTCGGGCCTGGCATATTGAAATATTGCCATACTTGGAACGCGTATCTACGTTATTGGAAATCTTTCTTCTTTTTCGAATAGACACTGAAATTGCCTAACATTATTAACAGAAATTGTTGAGTTAGGTATTTTGAGGTTTAGCAATAGTACTAAACATAAGAAATAATTTAAAGACTTCAATAAGTTATTTTGGAGTTGGACCAAACGGCAAGCATCAACTTTCAAATAAAAAAAGAATCAACCAAATCCGTTTAGATCGTTCACCCAGTCGAAAGATATAAGGTAACAAACATTCTAAGTAACAATAATAATAAAAACAGTCGAATTGAGAACCTCCTCTTTTTTTTGAAGTCGGACAAAAAGCTGGATGTGTTGTAATATGATGTCACTTCCGGCAAGTCTGAGCCGTCGAGACACAGAGAAGAGATATTTTATTTACCGTCATAATTTTATAAGCCTATTGACAATAAAAGAAGTCGAAGAAATAAAATAGAATTAATTAAACAATGTGACCCAAATAAAAATTTAAGACATTTTTATTGTTCACTTTTATAATAATAATATAAATAAAATTAATCTTTTACAATTAATTATGAGTACTGTACTAGTGTCAAATATGCCATTGTCATTATATTCATTATGCATGTCAGATCAGATGTCAGTTAAGAGACATATGGATGGAGTGTTTGTATCTATGTTTTATTTTCTCTCTGGTACGGTACCTTCCTAAGTGATGTAAAAGTAAATTTAATTTCTCCTCGTAAAAATTAAAAACAGATTTTTGAGGCAGTGAATTTATCTGAAATTATGGCTACTCGCAGCGAAAGAGGCGTGACACGTGTTTTGGATAAATTGGAAGCGTCTGTTAAGTCTGGTCAATACTATGAAGCTCATCAAATGTACAGGACTTTATATTTCAGGTACTTTTAACTAGTTTACCAACCTCCACATCAGGTCTTTAATCGAGATTAAATCCTTTAATTCAAATAATCATTAAAATGTTATGATACATTTTCAGGTATCTCAGTCAACAGAAGTATGCAGATCTTTTAAATCTATTGTTCAAAGGGTCTAAGTTGTTACTCGAACACGATCAGCAAGGTAGTGGTGCAGATTTAGCTTTATTAGTTATAGAAGTGTTGTTAAAGTCTGAAACCAAACCCAGCGAGGAATGGATCGACAAGCTAGCCAAGTTATTTGAACTTATGAACTCAACAATACCAGAGCGTGAGACTTTTCTTGCAAATGCTGTGAAATGGTCAATGGATAGTAATAAGAGAGGACATCCTTTACTTCATAAGGTACAGTATACAGATTTTCATCATTTTGCTTGTCAATTTTGTTCTTACTGGCAATTCAATAATAGGTAGGTATACGTTGATAATACAAAACAGTAAATTCTTATTGTAATCATAATTAATGGGTTATGAAGTACCCTTAAGTTGACAGTATTCCTATACTATCAACTTAGTGGTCAATAGGTAAGTGTAGATAGATAATTTTTTTTATTTTAACTTGTCATGTCTTGTGTATGCTTCCATGTTCTTGTTTTGTTTCTTTCAAACACACTCAATGGGTTTTAGTCTGTTCGTGTTCCAAAATACTGATTTATATTGTAAAACGAGATCCAACTTATTTTCAGAAAATAGCAGAGGTGTACTGGCATGAACACAAATACACACTAGCTCATAGACATTTCTTACACTCATGTGATGGAACTACTTATGCAAGGATGCTTATAGAGCTTCATTTGAATAGAGGGCTCAAGAAGGAAATAGACCTCTTCATAGCACAAGCTGTATTACAATTTCTATGTCTTAGAAATATTAAGATGGCAAAAGATACTTTTAAAAAGTACACATGGCTACACCCAGGAGTTAAAAACTGCACAGGTCCTCCATATTTATATCCATTACTGAATTATTTGGCATACTTGTTGCTAGCAATTGAACAGTAAGTATACTTTCATTCATTGCATTTTCATATTTTTACTATTCACTATTCTTTTTTTATATGCTTTTTATATACTTACAGGAAAGATACAGCACAGTTCCTATATCTTAAGATGAACTATGCAAAACAAATTAAGCGTGACCCAAATTATTCAGACTACTTGGACAAAATTGGCTTCATTTGGTTTGGAATAAAAATACACAGGAAGGAAAGGGACCCAAACTCAATGCTTAGTGGGTTGTTAAAGTCAATAATAGGTGATGTGGATAGTTCTGATGATGACGGAGCTTGTGAAAAAACAGCAGCTGCAGCTCCAGTTCCAGACCTGGATTAAGCCTAAATGAAACAAGTCTATAATTTCAGTGTTATTTAGCATAAGCTGGGTATATTGTATACATTATGCCCAGGACTATGAAATATTTGGTAGAGGGTGATTTTTCTGGAGAAGTTAGTGATTTTGTTAATGTTGTGCTAATTTATTTCTTAAAACTTTACTGTTTTTAAAAGTCACATCATACATAGTTGGAGCATATTTTTTCTTTTAGTAAAAGTGTTGTCAATTATACAAATAACAAACTATGATCACTTGGTGGTCCAAATGCAACCACAATATCATTATAATAATATGCAGTCAAACTATAATCAAACATTTCATGTCAAAGCAAAACACAATTCAATTATACAAAACAGACAGTCTTATCTCTGTACATTTTGTTGGTGGGCATTCAATGAAAGTGGGCAAGGAAGAACAAAAGAAAATTAATGATCCAATCGAAAGAGAAAATCTCCTTCACACTTAACGACCCCTGCATTTCACTGTACATATACACTATACATATCGCAATGAAACATATATTCGACAAATCTGCATCTGGATACTTTAAAAGATGATTATCTACTGCATATTATAATATAAATTAAATAGTATTAACAATGAATAAATATAACAACAAAATAGTGAGACATTGTTTTATATCATTAGTTTATATTTATAATGTGTGTGATGGATTCGAATAAATCCAACATTATTACATTAATAACATATTTTAACACAAATCAAAAATAATATAACAATGTCATCATTCAAACTGGTCGAAATTATATCCCCTGATTTTATTACCTCTGGAAAAGATTATTTTGAATTACAGTTGTGATGCTACTTATCTTGCAATAAATTAATAACAATAAATGTTTTATTTGATCAATTTTACTGAATAAATATGATCATCCACTTTGTACACTTATGTAAGATAATTTTAATGTAAATTTTTCTGATAGTAATATAATTAATTAATCTGTAATATAATTGTAGATAAATATGTGAAGAACAGGAAAATATAGCAAGATGTTTTTTTACATTAAAATTATAATTTATTTTAACTATGAAGCATAAATATATCACATGAATAAATATTTACTGCTGATTGTCAAGCTAATATTTATAAGTAGCATATTGTGAATTTATAATATTACTCCTAGTCCCTAAAGAGGTTATTTGATTCTTTTCATGTCCACAAACTGAATAATCAATACTTATCTATAGATTTTCTGCTTCTTTATTTCTATTGTTGACTTTTTGTGTGGATTGCAACCTTCATGCAGCATTTCAATTTGTTTTGAAGGGGTAGCCCCATTTGGAACCAACTTTCGTAAGCAATTTATACATCTTCGAAAACCAATGAAGTTATATCTCTAGACCATGTTGAAATCTTTATTGTATGTTTTTCTAACTTCATCTTATATCTTCTATTTTTCAAGGCCATTGCTTGATTTACTATTAAGCGGTTAAACTCATGAACATGGGGATGTTTTAAGAATTCATCAATGTCCATCCATCTACAATCTTTAATTTCATTATCAGATTTTGTGATATCAGTAGAGGTAGCCTTTAATAGCACTACAACATAAATATCTGAATTGCCAAACATTGTATTATGTGTGTGTCTCAGAGTTATCATAGACTCAAAAACAGCATCCACCCCAGTCTCTTCTTTGACTTCTCTTACTGCTGCGTCCATTATGTCCTCACCTGAAATTGTTACCATTTATTGTTTCAAGATAAGAACAGGTTATTTGGATATAAATAATATGCAATAATGCAATTTTATATGAAAAACCCATTCATCATAATGTTAAACTCAACTCAATATTTATTTTAATTTTCTTTTATTTATTAAACAAATGAAATCAATATTGTATGACAGTATAGCATAGGAATCAATAAACTTTTGCAGGATCTTAAACTAATTCTGTATCATCATAAATTGTAAGTTGTGTATGTAGTGATAAATTGTGTGTATTTTTTATATGTCATTTTGCAAGTTATTATAAATATTATTAAACATTACTTTTTAAATCAATTTCCAATTTTTTTTAAAGATATAATATTTATTGCACACCTACTTATCATATAGAAATATTTAAAAAATACACACAAATATTCCTTATGTGTGGGTTAATACAGTACAAATTGCATATTTGCATCAAGTTATAACATACACTTTGTAGATACTGTAAATTTCATTGTGGATAAATATATAAATCTTTTTATACACAAAATAATATTACCTCTTTCCACATATCCTCCAGGGAGTTTCCAATGTGGGTATTCAAAGTGCTGTTCTGTTACAACTAATATCTGATTATGATCATTCAACACCAATCCCCCGACTCCTAAATTAGTGTGGCATGCTGGAGGTAGATTGCATGGGCTATCCTTTGGAAGCCATTTGTACATCATTACAAAGTTGTCTCTGGAATGATGAAAGTTAAATCCTTCCTACAAACATTTAAAAAACGTAAATCACAGAAAGGGTCTTGATATTAGGATAAGGATATTAAGGTCATGTATTAAACAAAAAATGGTGGGTATAAGATAGTTACATTTGCAAGCATTGGGACCCAGGCAGAGTCCTTTATATTTACTTTAAACCAAATGCATCTCTTCTTCTCATCTTCCCATTTCTTAAGTGAGTCTGAAAAATTAATTAAGTTTATAGTACGTTATAGGTATGGCTTTAGCTTCAAAAAACATTAATATAAATCAAATTAATTAATGATAGGCAGCAAAAGATGCTAACCGACATAGGAGCTATCAATGAAGTGCTGCAGTTCCTACACAGAATAATACCACAGTAGCCAAAAATATGATTTGTACATTATATTTTATTAGTACTTTTAAAGTCATAATAAAAAGTGTGGCCAACAAATAAAAAAGAATTATATACGAAGTTTGGTTAAAATAATTTTGAGGTTAGATTTTTACTTACCAATTAATTGACTTGGAAAGAGATTAACATTACAGGATTCATCTTCAGAATTAACTGTTACTCCATTATACCTATCGACACTTCCTTGAAATGTCATGTCTAAAATGGAAAGAATATGCACGTAGGTACACGATAACTTACACAAAGTAATTTACAATGACAACTTATTTCAGCAACCTAAACTGAATAATAGATTAGTTAGACCAAAGGTTAAATGCATGTAACGCAAGTTAAACGTAAACATTTTATCTAATCAGTTACTCACCGAAGTTATTGTCTGTTAAGTTAATCTCTTTCGTATTCGTAAACCTTTATCATGTCATAGTCATAGACTATCTTGTATTGTATTGCTTTGACTACTTTTTAAGACTTTTAACTATTTATCTATCTAATCTACCTATATTTACCAGTTACCTTTATATCCTTTATTTTATTTATGTACATAGTGCGTACCTAAGTTATAGTTATTATATTGACTGAGTAACTTTGTGTACTTAGTGTACTTACTGTACTGAGTAGTTAGTATTGAATTGAACTTGATTGAATGATTGATGCTCTGCCACTGTCAAGTATCTGACACAAGTGACAATTCACCTAGGTACCAACCTATTGATCGTCATCGTCTCGTCATTATTTGGCGCAACGCAACTCTACCATAACATTAATCCGTACCTAAGTCATACGATCAGACAACAAATAAATCATTAATTCTGTTTTTTCATAGTCTGTGTGTATTTTCTTTTTTTGTATTCAGTGTATTCTAGACAAGTTTAGTGTTCTGTGATTCTAGACTTCTAGTCTATGCTTGTCAGTTCAGAATCAGTCGGGTCAAATTGTCAAAAATCAAAATTATAAAATATGAACTTGATTGAATATTCTTATGTATTTTGTTGTGTAAAGGTTTTTTTATAATTATTTTAAGTTATTCTATATCGAAATGTTTATTACTCCACGTTATGGGTTAAAGTATTTATTCATCTGTAAAACAAGAGGTTTAAGGTAACTTTTATATTTCATCGATTTTATTTTACATTTACTGTGTGTTTACTTTAAAAGTATTAGTAAATATCTTCCTACCCTATAGAAATTATAGAATAGCTTATATATCTACTTACCTTTTTTTGTAGCATACCTAACCTACTTAACTAACCTAACACAGTAACAACTAACAACAGATTAATGTTGAAATCTATTTTAGAATGACGTCATCATCTGTTCCTCAAACTTTTGTTGGAGAAGAAGATAGATTCAATGGAGTTACTGTGGATACGGCTAAAGAGACATGTAAAAATGATATCATGTTCAAAAATCAATTGCAAGGTAAAATGTCTTTAACCATTTGTGAGAATTGTGAGCAAACAGACATGTAACCCACCTGATTATTTAAGTGGTCACTGCAGCCCATGATAAATGATGTATGATGATGTATGTATGTATGATGTAATGTTATGTGGAGGCTTTAGTAACTGTAACTGTCTAAACTTGGAAATAATTGTGCTCTATAGTTTGGTATAAAAGGAACTCACCCAAGCCTGGTAGACAAAGTTATTAAATGTCAGCTTTGATAAGCACTCATGAGATACTATACTAAGAAAAGAAGCATAATTTTGTGAATAAACACTGATGATACCAATCATGAACAGCAAAACTGGTATCCACATTAATCATAGGAAAAAGGTTAAAATTTAACCTTTTAGCAAAATCCATTAAGTATGGGGTCAATTAACAAATCTGGTTCTGATTTTAAACTAATTTCTGAGCCTATCTGGTCTACTTGTAAGTGGTTGTTCACACTTTACGGTTATATAGTTAAAATAGCTAAATATTTGAAATAAATTACCTCTATTTCAGACTCCTTACAAAAATGGTCAAAGGAAGGCAGGAAATGTGTGTGGTTCAAAGTTCATATAAATGATTCACTGTATGTTCCCGTGTTAGCTAAAGTAAGTCTGTGCTGTTTTTCAATCAATTATGTTTTGCTCACTCATATTTTTTATTTGTATTTTTTACATGAAGGTTTGGTATCCATAGAAAGGTTTTAATTTCCATCATGCCAGAGACAACATTGTTATGATGTACAAATGGCTGCCAACTGATACAGAAGCCAACCTGCCTCCACCTTGCCATACAAACCTGGGTGTTGGTGCTCTGGTGTTCAATAAAACAAATCAGATTTTGGCTGTTTCGGAACAACATTATGAGTATCCACATTTGAAGTTGCCAGGAGGATATGTTGAAAGAGGTACTTTCATTACTTTTTTTAAATAATTTGAGCCCTAACAAGGATGCAATAGGAAATAGGCAATAGGACGCAAACAATGAATACCTGGGAAGAAGGATATTTTGTATACATTTCAGCTTTCTGCACTTCTCTGTATACATCTATAGACAGTTCCAACCTTACTCTTCTTCATGTGCAAATATTCTTGTGAACACAATTTTTTGTATTCTATGTATTTTGTAATGTTTGAATTTATAATTGAAATTTCTGTTGTGTTGGCTTCAGGCGAAGATATCAAACAAGCAGCTGTGAGAGAAGTGAAGGAAGAGACAGGGATTGATTCAGAGTTTCAATCTGTAATTACGTTTAGACACACACATAATATGATGTATGGTAACTCAGACATATATGTTTTGCTTATGATGAAGGCACTTTCAGAAAAAATCACTATCTCCCAAAGGGAAGTCAAAGATTGTAAATGGATAAGTGTTGATGAATATTCTAATCACCCGCATGTACATTCTTTTAACAAACACATTTTAAAAGAAGCATTAAGGTACAGAGACAAGAATTTAAGACTTAACATAGAGAAAAAAACAGTAACTTGGTCAAAATATACAAGAGAAATGAATTTTTTGACAGTCACAGACTACTATTATGAATAAATAAATAAATTTATATTTATTTAATTTACGTCTTTATAAGGGGGCACAAAGCTAGCAAAAAAAAACAAACAAAAAAAGAGAATGAAACAAAATCATGGGTAAAATTGCATGCGAGGTGAGAGACAATGGCCGACCCTCCTAAAGGTAGAAGCCGGAAATTAAAATGAGCCTTTTAAAATTATTTTTTTTGTCGCGTGGATTGGTGTACATACTTAAGTGTTTAAGGTGTAGGTTCGTAAAGGTTTTTGTATATTGTTATGTAATAATAAATTTAATTTTAAAAAAATTGTACAGATTTGTATAAATATTTTTGACAGTGGTTTGTATATACATATATTATTATAGTATGTATTAAAAATTTGTTTCAGTTATTAAATGTTACATAAAAAAATAAACGAATATAATTCACAATTTTTTATTTTTATGCACCTATTCAGCAATTAATTTTAATTTAATTTTAGATTCTATCTATTTGCTAATTTTGCTAATGACACTGGGGTCTCAGCAGGATACTGGTAAATGGTATTAAATTATATTAATGGTATGTACTATGTAATGAAAATAATGAAATGAAATAAAATGTCATTCA
>DWAV01000621.1:0-17887 GCA_018231305.1 Noctuana lactifera
AAGAGAAGTACATAACTAAAAATAAAAAATTACTATAATAAATTAATAATACCATAAAATAATTGTATATAAAAAAAAGGTTAGAGCAGTGCAGTCTATATTTTTATATTATTTTCTAAAATAAAGGAAGAAATAATTTTATAGATATCAGCGCGTTTGCTATAAATGTGAACGTCTTTAACTGAACGTACCACCACACCAGTGTGGCAGCTATTTCATCTGTTAAGTCCATTAAGTCAAAAGTGAAGGAAAAAACGAATGTCAAGGTGACAGCTGTCAGTGTCAATTTTAAAGTTTGACTCATGACTGACTTTGACTAGTTTGACTCCGTTTTTCATGTCAGATTTCTCAACCTGTTTATTTTGTTGTCGATATTTTCATCATTTTTGTATTTATTTATTTAACTTAACGTCTGTTCGGAATCGAAAAGGAAAATAACATTTAAAAACCTTTTTAATATTACTTATTTGAGTTGAATGAAGAATATTAAGGTATCCCAGACAGCCCAAGTTAAACATTTTGGAATGTTATCTAGCTACTTTACTGGTGTACTGCTTCTCAGATTACATATAAAATTCTACTGAGTTTTTTTGTATTTGGTGTTTACATAAAGTGTGTCAATGTTTAATGGTTATAGTACTTATAAAATAATACCTATTATTCGTTCTAGAATTTACTAAAGAATTGATGAATCTTTGAATTTGATTTGTTATATTATAGTTGGTCTAATAAATAGTGTCATTTATTCTTTACCGTATTGAAAGTAGGTACCTAGCTCGTAGCACACATAAAAAATTTATGGAGATATAGAAAGTTATAAAATTTTACTCAAGATGATGGCTGGTAAGGGTATGTATATTAATTATTGTACTTTGTACTAGTTTAAGTGGTGATACAAAATTCTTTTATTTTATTTTATTTTCAGTTATGACGGAAACAGATGAGCAGAGCAGGATACGGTTTCAAGTAGAACTTGAATTTGTCCAATGTTTAGCTAACCCTAATTATATTCACTGTGAGTTGATTTATTTCAATTTAGTATGACTTGTTTCAGTAAATAAAAGATAAATTCTTTTTATAGACAATAATCTCAGTCTCACTCTTACTAGTCTTAGCCTGAAGATGTTCATGGGATCGCATCTAAAGTGTTGCCTTGCAATATACTTCATAAACTGTATAAGCTAATGAGTTATATTGATAATAATAAACTAAGCCAATATTATTACTTAACATTGTGCTATTTGTCTACCCTAACTTTACAACACATTTAATTTTTTATGTGCCAGTAAAGTTATTTTTCAATATATTTTATATTTTTTTACAGTTTTAGCACAAAGAGGCTATCTTAAAGAGCAAACATTTGTAAACTATCTCAAATATCTACAATATTGGAGAGAACCTAAATATGCCCGTTACCTGAAGTATCCAATGTGCTTACATTTTCTAGAACTTTTGCAACATGAGGCATTCCGGCGAGAGTGTGTTTCAGCACAAGTGAGTAGATACTAACTATTGCTTTAGTTTAAATAACAATATTATGTTTATATCCTATCTTATATTTCATGGAAAAATAGGGAGTGTGAAAACTTGATCATCCAGAAATAGTTTCGAACCAGACTGATGTGCTTCATCATGAGCTGCCACTGTTTGCTGCAGTATCATGGCAAAAGGAAATTTATTGTTTATTACAACTTTATTAAATTAAATAAACAACTGGAGAGTTTTCCATTAATATTAATATAATTAAAATTAATCATCCATGCTGATAGCTGAAATTTTATGACTTAATGTTTATTTTATTTTATACCTATATTCTTTAAAATTTTAAATGAGTACATAAACTTCTCATATTATTAATTAACAGAATATTTTTTCATTAAAATATAATTACAGGTATGCAAATTTATGGATGATCAAGCAATTCTCCTATGGCAACACTACACGCGGCGACGCACGCGCACCCTGCAGCCGCCGGACGCGCCCGCGCCGCCCGCGCCTCCTGCGCCGCCCACGCAAGGACCTCCTAGACAACAGTCCTGATATTTACTTAATTACAATAAATGATACATGATAGATCTCTATTTTCAGCTTAAAATATAAGTTTAATAAAATGTGTTTAAATTAAAATCGATACTACATACTGCTTTCAGTATTTAAGATGTACCTACATGGTGTATGAGACAATTCTATATGAACTGTTTTTAATTGAGTCAAACAAAATTGTGTTCATAACAATTTTATCAAATGTGTTTTTATGAACTTTTTATTAAATATTGTTTCGTCTTATCAATCACAGTACTAAAATCACGCGATAGTACCAAAATTAGTTACTAATCTTTTGAATATAACTAAATAGTGTCATTTTGTGTAGTTTACAGTCTGGTCAGTCATTCTGTAAACTTTCTGTGTAAGGTTACAAACATTGTAAATACCATACCTAAAGCCAATTAATTGTATATTTTCACCCTTCACATCTTTTACTTGTTATTATAATAATAATTTAATATTTAGTAATTGTGACAACTAGAAACTAAATTTTTATTAAATAAATAATAGTTACAAACATTTCATATTATGAAAAATAAAAATAAATGTATTCGGTCACTACTCTGATTGTTTTAATATACTAACACAGCTTTGCACAAAAATAACAATAATTTATTAATTATGCTGAATCTTTTATGGAAGGTACTAAGTACCTTCGATATAATAATATGATCAAATACTTTAACGATGGAAAATATATGCTGTTACATTATATAAAACCATTTGTAAAGTGCAAAAAGATATTTGTATAGGGGAAATAGGGGCTCATCCGGACTAGATCTTCATGTTGCATGATGTTTTAATTATTCAAGTATCATGTTATTTCTTACGTACTAACCTAACCTAAATTGAACATAGAAGAAATGATGGCTGATGGCTTTCCCCCGTCTCCCCTATCTACCTACGCGAACATGCGTGAGGTTTTTTAATTCTCGCTAACCTCCTCTTTCATT
Organism: Noctuana lactifera; assembly: GCA_018231305.1. Classification (NCBI taxonomy): domain Eukaryota; kingdom Metazoa; phylum Arthropoda; class Insecta; order Lepidoptera; family Hesperiidae; genus Noctuana; species Noctuana lactifera. Next base: position 3,000 of record DWAV01000621.1, read on the forward strand.
CTCGTCTATTCATATTTATTTGATGAACGGACGCGTTCCTTTTCGCCTCCTCCAAGAACACAAGGCTCGTAGGGTCAAATAGTAGAACAGTTCCACGGCACTCATAACACTAAACCCCATGCACAGTCCCAATAAGCCTCCAGTGTTAGCTTAAACAAGAAAGGTTTTTTTATCGTTGGTCATGGTTTTCTATCACGTACAGCTCCATATTATTAATTTATGTTATTTGCGTTTTTGGATCAATTCAAAAGTAAAAAAATAATATAATACTTACAAAGGAATTCTGTTAGTCCAAAGATCTCTCCCTTAGTTAATCTGGTAAATGCATTTTCCTCAAAGTAAAAATGTATTACCAACATATTGCTCCTGCATAAAAGAAAAAAAAATAGGTAGGTACGTTAGGTATACCTATATTTACATTTTATATAAGTAGGTAAGCAAGTGTATAACCCAAAAAAAATAATTATTAAAATGTTTCACGGGTGCCTACATCTTAGTATTATCATACCTTTGTATAAGTAGTAGGTATATCTTCCTTCGTAAAAAGATGATACTTAAAAGTCATCGATGTACAAAAAACCTAGATTTACAGTCTTATAAGTAGGTACATATTAATTTTAAAAATGTCCTCTGTATAGTCACGGTACCTACCCCCTTATCGCGCCCTTATACGCTCGACCCCTTAAGAGTCGCCCGCTACCACGGGAGCTAGATCCTGGTGACGTAAATTATGAAAAAAAAATACTTGAACTGGAACTTACATTATGTGGAAAGAACATCTATGCCCAGCATGTTTTTTTTTGGAAAAAAACTGTTAATAACATCTTACACAAAATATTCAGGAGTCTTGTTGGTAAGGTACTGTGCGTACTGGCCGAAGAGCATCTTATTGAGCGGCGCTGTGCTCAGCCGTTCGACGTACGATATCTCTGTGCAGGCGGGCAGGCACTCGTCGCAAATACGCGCGCGTCCTGTATAATAATAATATATCTGATATAATGTATCATTAGGTACTGTAACGTTAAGAAATAAAATATTATGACCTGTAACGTTGAAGGAAAACATCTTAAAGGAATCAAAGGCATACCTTCGGGTATATATTTCCTCATATTGTTGTAGCATTTAGCGTCCATTTTCCCACAAACCCGAGTGGTTTTGTTCTCTGAAAGTAGAAATTACTAAGAAGACAATTTTGAATAGGTGTATTCAGGATTTAATAATACTATTGCATACTTGGCATATAATACAGGACGCAGTTGCAGATTTCCAGCATTATTCGAGCTTCGCATTCCATTTCACAATTCTTCAATGTGTAAGTTCTGTAGAAAAATACTATGTATGAGATGACTCATAATAGAAATATCATACCATCTCTAAGTTATACCCTATCTATTAAACCTTAAAACATTTTTTTCTATTTGGTTGGATGAAGGCATGGACGTAAGCATTAGAAATTTATGTAATAAGATAGCATAGCAGAAGCGAAGGGTGTAAGATAAGCCTATTAGTTAAGTTCTGTTCCTAAGTTAAATATTGTTACACCACTCAGATATTACCTATAAAATACCAATTCTATTTCACTAGAGAAGAGACACAGCCGTTTATTGATATCGATGTACCGGAGCGGGGGTTGGGCGTCCAAAATTTTTGGCTGTATAGCAGCCCGGGCTTCCATTCCGGGGCCGTAAATCTCGCCAAGCTTAGCTATCTTTGGCGTTTCGGTTGGATTATGTAAAAGGATCTGAAATAGGTAATTAATTACAAATATTAGTAAGTAGTGTACCTACCTACTGTAAAAGATGTGAGCGTGCACGATTGGGTGTTTATGTTATTGTCTTGAATCCCAGTGGTGAGAGGCGTAAAATTTTTTTTTACAGTTTTGGTAATCAACTGGTTCAAAGTTGAGAATGGTTTTCTGTTTCTGTGTCTAAATATATGGACCTGCCCTGTGCCACTACAAAACAAAAAACTACTAAAAAATTCCGACAAAAGGGCCTCTAACCAGGTATCACGGCTGTAATCCATCGATAATAGTTCGTGCCGACGACGGCTGAACGTGCCTTCGAAAGTGCGCATAAAATTGGCCGCTCGCAGTCACCAACCCATTGAAAAATGACTTCAACAAGTCAGTCTTGAGTCAACAAACACATTGAAAAATGACTTCCTCACTACACAGTACAACAAATATACTAGATACCTACTAATGAAATGCTTACCTTAAAACCAGTGCTTTTAGTTGAAGCACAGTAATATTCAGCAATATTTGCATCCAATACGAGCGTTAAACCGTGATCAGTACCAATACCTTGTGGGCATAAAAAAGATTTATTATTATAATCTTATAAACAGTTTTGTGGTATACAAAAGATTGATTACCTTTCGGTTTCCAAGGAAATCCATCGGAAGGAGCGTCATTTGGGTATCCGTGTTCAGCAGTCCAGTCCACCGCGGGAGACGGGAAGGTCAAATTAAGGTCGTTTAAATCTTTTCTAAGGACATAAAACAACATCCGTATATTGTTTTGTCATATTGTGTGGCATATTGTGTCTCTATTTAACTTTCAATTAAGATTTGCCTTAAGCTTAAAATACCCGAAGCATTTAAATTTTAAGTCTACAAACAAGAGCTTGAAAGCATATCATGGTAAATATACTACCAACCCAATGGAGTAAAGCTCAGTCTGCAAAGATTACAGACAAGTTTCCACTATCTCATTCACATTCTTTTAACAGTGGGCAAATTAGAATAGCGCTATTTTAAATTTTATTCGCATTATTGAACCCTAAATACTTACGGATTGCGAAACAATTTTTCCCTGTGAACAACATTAAATGTGCAGCAGAGGCCTTCATCTGTAAGCTGCGCATTAAACAAGTCCTCGCAACTCATCTCTACAGAGTCCCAAATACACCTAGCTAACATTTCGTTGCATGGCTGAGTTACCTAAAACAATGCAAATATAGGTTAGCTAGAGCTGCTGTTTTCTAAATAGGTACCATCGGTTGTTACGGTTATTATAGTTTCTTACATTGATGAGAAATGAACGTGTATGATCCCAGTCAGCACTCTCAGCTAGTTCATCCTCGAAGAGATCCACGTCGGCCTGATTGGAACATAAACTTTCCAAAAGTTTCTTGTCCACAGAAGTGCTGCAATTTAAAAAAAATAATTCATTATAAATCTAAAAATATATACCTATTTATAAACAAAAAGCCAAGCAAAATTATGTTTAGCAATATAATACAATATCCATCAAGTTCTTTCTAAAGTACCTAACATAAAGAACGAGAAAGATAAGTAACAGGAAATGTTGCTTCAGATAAAATGCCAATATTGAGTAGTAGTTACCCATACTAATACTACCCAAAGATACTTACCCAAAGTCTCTGTAACGTTCTGCAACAGATTTCTTAGCCTGGTTTACGTTACAGATGGTCAGCGCTGGGAAGGGTAAATCCTTCAGCGGCATGTTCTCAGGGTTGATGCTGACTATCATCGGAGACATCCGCCATTTTGCGTAAATGTTCAGAATAAAAAAAGCTGCGCAAACTAATGAGCTACCGAATGCAACCAGCCAGAAAAATCTGCAAAAAGTAAAGTAAAGCAAATGATTGGTAGATAGGCCACACCTGTTTTTAATAATTTTGAAGCAACTTAATGTGTTGTGTTTTAGAATTATCTACACTAGATGCTGGGCGACACTTTGAGCCGACCATCTTAGTCATTAGGAGTAGCAACTCATCGAAGTAACTGAGGTATAACTACTGTACAATCTGGGCTTGAAAATACCACTTAATACTAGTTATATGGCAATTGTACCTATCTCATTGGTTATTTTAGATGTACCTACATACTTGTATGTGACAGCTGGCTGACGTAACTAACTTAAACAGAATGGCATTAAGAAATCGTAATAGGCCACCTATATTGTACCTACCTATATAACTTTATAATGTATGTAGGTAAAAATGACCTATGTAAAATACGTTAAATAATAATAATAAAATAATAATACCTTTCGAACAAAGTCAATTTTTTTTCACCAACATATCGCAAGCCGTGCAAAGTAGAAGTGCTTAAGTACTCCCTGAGGTCTCTGTTAAATGTTTCATATCCTGGGACGAAGCGAGATGGTCTTTCCTACTCAAAATAAAAAAGTATACAATTTTTTATGAATTGAATTTTAATTATTGACCTTCAAAACGTTTTATGTCACAATGCTGGGCGCTGATTTCTCCCTACAATAGGGGAGGAGAAGGCCTGGAACATATTATGGACGCTGCTCCGATGCTGATAAGTGGAAATACGGGTTAGTCGCACCCGAGTTGGATGTTGTGAAACCGCCCAAAGGGTCTTCAACCAGGTGTAACGACTATTATCCATCGATAACAACCGGTATCGACGGCTTAACGTGCCCCGAAAACAAAAAGCGTTTTTAAAATTATAAATAAAATCTACTAGAATATTCTACCATAACAGAATATAATGGAATATTTGAATAGTAATTTGAATACAAGAAAATTTAATGAATTCTTATGTTGTTGCCGGTCATGACTGCAATACTACCGCATACTTTTCATGGAAATAATACCTACTTTACTTAACAGTTTCGCTTAATGCAAAAATGTAATATTTTATCGTAGATAAGTGAGTAGCAAACGAGATCGCAGGCGATCTGATGTTAAGTGGTCACTGCAAACCATGGACACCCACGTCCAACCTCAAAAAGGAGACAAGTCTTATCTTAAGTCGTAGGTAGTGGGTTACGTTACTATTAATGAAGACTGATGTGGTCACCTCAAATATACCTAGTGTGTCCCGACATACAAGAACTCGACGCAAGACTTGTTTCACGGCACGGCGATCTACATATAAGATCGGACTGAACTATACAAGTAACATCTTACTGAATGTAGTGTCTTAATGAATCAAGTAACATCTTACTATGCCATCTTACTGAATCGAAAGTGATTTTAAAATGTTAATGTATTTTACTAGAGAAGATTATTGAAGGACTTACCTCGCTCTTGCTTCTACTTATCGGCTTGTTCACAGTCCAATTATACCACTGCGTGGGATCAATATTGTTATGAGCTATCCCGTGGTTTTTCTATAGAACAAAACTTACTAATAAATTAAGCATTAAAGTATTAGAGAGAATACATAAACTATGAATAAAAGGAAAATGAACGAAGGAACGTGGTAGCATAAAAAAGAGAGGAAGGGACATGAAATACCTTTTTAAATGCATTTGCGCCCGAGTGTGGCCCTTTGTTTGCAGGAATCATTGTTAAGACCAGGTTGGCTATGGCTAGTAGTGACAAATCATTCCACCGAGTATGCTCTACGTTCGATTTAAGGCAAAAGAACTTTAAAATTGCTGGCCGTAGGGAAGCAATAAATTAGTTTACCGTAACCTAATTTCACATTGTCAATGTTTGCGGCATAATCGGTTGATTGCTTTGATCGACTGATAGATTGTCCTTGTGCCGCCTCCAACGCTTGCTTTCGATGGCAAAATTACACATTTCCAGCCGTTCGTCGTCTGATCTTATCCAACTAATTATTAGCCTTGTTAGTTGTAAATTGCTTTGAAACCTTTAAAATTATCACTTCGTATTAGATAGATTAGATTTGGTATTTTATTCTCGATTAATTTCATTAAATAGTTAATAATTTAATTGGTTTCAAATGAAACCCAAAAATAATTCTAATTGCCCACAAGTTTCAGGCTATAGGTAGTTCATAAATATATTTTTTAAACAATAGCATTATTCAGGTAAAAACATGTTTTTAGAAATTTTGTAACATTACGTCTTTGCTTACACTGTGTTACTAACTAGTTATTTATCTACATAACAATTTCGTTCCATGAATAAGCGTTAATTTTGCATATCGATCGTGTTATCATTTTCATCGGAACAATTATTTGATCGTGTTATTTCATTAATGACGTGACGTTATACATTTTTCCATTAAACAGACCGTCACGAAATGTGTGCAATGAATTATTAGGGTAACTATCCTCCTACAATAATGTTATGGTTAAGTATAGGTAACTGAACTGGTAGACGCCTCCATAAGCTACGCATTGTGTTGTGTTAAACTTAGATAGGTATCTAAGTAACTACATAGACATTTTAAATATCTTAAACATATTATGACTTTGTGTTAACGTTTGGGCACTCACGACACGGATAATCTTTGTGTGGGGATATTATTGTTATAATTACTCTTGAGACAATCAGTAATTGCTATCGCCAAATATGCCAAAATTACCTGTGACTTCGTTTGTAAGCGCTATATAAAACGGTCATGTAGTCATGTACTTGTATATTTTAACTTTTATACTCATCTTAGTTAAAGTCAACTCGTAGTACCTACTTACTTACTTACTTTGTTAGGCTTTTTAACATTCTGTAGAGCTGTGCTAGAAGAGAGTAATGGAGCGTAGACTGAATGCGATTTATACCTCTTTTATGTCTATAAACTTTTTTACAGTTTACTTTTTACAAATTATAGAAAATAATTTAATACGATTATTAGATAACTTATACGAATATATTATAACTGTAAGTGGATAGCAAGAGTAATTACAACAACGGGGTAATTACACAGAGTAAACATTACCTATATTTTAACTCTGCAGTTTTAGTTGTCTAACTCAACTCATCAATAACGTTCATTAAAATTAGTCAACAAAACAAAATGACTTAGGGATCACAATTACGAGTATGTTTGAACAAAAGAAATAGTTTTTTTTTGTTCAAACATTAATTTTGGTCTAGGTAATGTGTTAGCTTGACAATTAACTTGTAGTTATAGGTAATGTATAGATGAAAAGATTTTTTAACAAAAACAAGCTTTTAATCGTTTTCGGTTTCATATATTTCGTTTATTACGCATACATATAATTATTTTATTATGTACAAAATGTCCGTATAATAGAAATTTCTATATAAAAGTAACAAAAAGCCACAAGGAAGTGATAGGCTGACGCACTTGCACTAGGAAATGTTTCTAAACGAAGAGGAGATCGAAGAAAGAGGTGGGCAACCCGAAGGGAACTAGAATAACACTTGCAGTCACCGGGACCCGAGTTTGGAACTAAGAAGAACTAAGAAGAGTTTAGTGTGCCCGAAGAAAAAAGGGATAACAGTTTCACCAGTGGTTCTGAGGGTGAGCGGGGGCACCGTGTCCAGCTTGTGCGTGGGCTGCTAAGTGGGCAGCGCGCGCGGCGGCTACTTCGGGAGTGTCAAGAATACCGCTGCCGTCATGGGCCAGCCTGATCTCAGCGGCCTGGTGGTTGTTGCCTTGCCATGAGGGAGCACCGTTCCACTGGTTGTGGGCGGGGGCGTCCCACTGGTTGTGGGAGGGAGCGTTCCACTGGTTCTGGGCGGGAGCGTTCCACTGCTGAGCGGGAGCAGCGGACTTGGCAGCGGAGAGAGCGGCAAGATGGGCGGCACGGGCTTGAGCTACCTCAGGAGTTTCGGCGACAGGTGCAGGCGCGTGCCCAGCTGCGTTCCACGCAGGAGCAGCAGGGGCGGCGTTCCACTGGTTGTGAGCGGGAGCTCCGTTCCATTGAGGAGCGGCGTTGTTCCACTGTTGGGCGGGGGCCCCATTCCATCTGGGCTGCTCAGCACGCTGCCAGTACTCCTCGTTGTCCCAACGGGGATCGTAAGAACCGTCATCTTGTGGGTTGGGGTTGTTCTGTGACGCTTGTTGCAGAGCGGACAGGTGGGCGGCGCGGGCTTGTGCTACCTCGGGAGTGTCGAGGATATTGCGGCCGTCTTGTGACAGCGCAATGTTAGCCGGAGGACCAGCCCAGCCAGAGGCATGGGCTCCACAAGCGACTGCTAAGCAAGATACGACCACCTGTAAAGAAATAAACATTACAGAGTGCTGTCATGTTAGGCTACTACGCGAATTAAAATATTTTACAAAACTCAGATTTGAATATAATCCTGTCGACTATTGTATTGTGGTCGACCTCGAGCTAAGGTACCTTGTTATATCCTTCATTAACGGTATAATATTCAAAGGTATTGCTGCCGCTGAGACTAATTGCTAGTTGCGTACTAGTTCAGGGCACTCTTATTATATCTGGACCTTATCGTTATATATTTGTAATTCTAAGTCGCCCTCCTTCTGATCAGGTGTCTTTTACACTATAAGCCGTTTATCTACGTCGTATTAAATCACGACAATTGGACACAAACATAGATCGCCTTTTGAATAAATTTGGATTTATGATTGTATCTGTCATTTACTTCTGCTATAAATCCTTTGTTGTTTGCGAACAACTACTGCATTGAATTTGATAACAAAATATACCTAATGAAGTTTCACACTCAAAGCCTTAAACTAGGAATCCCTGTTCCATTGATATAAAAAAGACAAGTACCCAGACTGAGTACAGAAAATGTAACTTTAAATAGAACACAGTAATAAGATGGAGCAAAAACTATTGTTGCTTTGATTCCATGTTAAGAAAAAAAAATTACAAGTGCAATTCCATGCGTACCAACGCCGCATTCCAATAAAACTAATTATCTCAAAGCAAGTGACCGCAAAAAAGCCCTTGATACACTTAAAGATATCAATCAAATGCTAAGCAGGTATTGACTTTCAAACAACGTCGAAGGTCCAGTTCGTCGCTGCATCCATATAGTATTCAGAGCGTAATATAATTGATGAAAATTTAATGAGATGAGTGCATAAGTATGGAATTTGCGGCGAGGCCCAGTTCAGAAACACGTAATGATGTCATGGCTTGTGGTTTAGTGAGGCCTAATAATTCTAATACTAAACAACTTTAGTGCAACTTGATAGCAACGCTTACAACGCTCGTATTCCTTTGTGTAGGTGACATTGAACTAACTTATTAATTTACGACTTCAAATTAAGGCTCATATCCATAGATTATCATGTCAATATTATAATAAGAACAGAGATTGTCGCATTTTTAACTTTCAAACGGCAATAATGTTATTACAGATACGCAATCGTAAACATACTTAATAAATATAAACAAGCATTCTTGCAGTTAATAAAAGACGTGTAACAATTTTTATTGTTCGTTACCAATATAATTGTAAATAAGTAAATTATGTAGTTATTGTACGTTGTAACAGAATTGCAATGCTTTACACAAATGTTTGTTTTTTATTGGAAAATGCAACTGACTAACTAACCATTAACCGTTCTAAGTACTCGTTATTCGTTAGAATAACTAGAAAATGTTGAGGCGTTTTGAAAAAGTATGGGAATACCATTATCCTCTGACTCTCTCTGGCGCATCATAGTAATCTACCGTTCCAATCTTTGGAGGAGACGAGACGATATCCAGACGAGAGAATCTTTGATAATGACGATGACAATATTTTTTAATGATAATGACAGTATTTTTTAGAAAATACATCATTCTAAGGGGATAGACATTCTAGGATTTCTATATGGTTTAAATATAGTTTAAGTTATAACGTGGCCTTTGAGAATAGCCTTTGTAACGGCCATTGGTACATACGGTGGGCGCACGCATGGCTGAAATTAATGCAATCTGCATGTTTCGTACATGAATAATTGTTATTAATAATTGTTGTACAGAAATCAAGTTTCGGATGACGCAACTTATTTTTAAATTGTTACTGATTTAATTTCTCTTACAATTTAGAGCATGCTTTTTTGTTTTATAAGGTAAATCTTATTTTGAATAATATTTTTGTTAATAACACATATTTTATATTTTCATTGCTTACAGAATTTAATGTATTATTAAAGGATCGTTGTGGCATCATACACAAAACTAATATGTCACATGTACGTAGTCAACAGTCGTAGCTAGTTCCAAATAAAAGTAAGCGAGAGCTATAAGTGAATGGTATCAAGGTCTGAAGGCTAGTTGAAGGTCGCGGAGCAGGAAGCCAGCCTTCTGGACCTGCCCACAGTCACATTCAGCGACTGGTTACCCTCGCATGTCAATTTGACATTTGCACACTGTTTTTAATTTACCTTTAATTGATTTTGCCTGTACGTAACAATAATTTAGGTTGAATCTCTCGTTTACAAAAGTTGGGCCCGTTATTTATAACAGATATAAAACTATGAACATTGTAATGTGGAAATTCTAATTCAATGATTTGGTGACATTGATTATAAAGATGATGCCTTGAATCATTGAGGATATATTATGGTAAATGAAAACAAGAAAATATAAATCGTGAAACAATCAATCCACTGAAAGGAAATGGGTAATTTATTATCTAATAATGAAAATGGCCTTGCTTAATATTCTTTAGTTACGAAGAAAAGGACTTTTGTTTATTAAAATTAGTTTTTATCTATTTTCATTGTTTGAACTAATTCACCTTTAGTGGTGGGCGGTATAATTAGGTTCAGGTATTGGGATATCGATAGAGCGGGGCGGTGCGTGGGTTTGCCCTTCTAAATGTAACTGCGGTGGAATGCAGACAAAAAACAGTGAGTGGCGAAGCGAGCGACACCTAGACGTGATCCGGTAGGTGTGCCTTGGGTGAACCTTAAGGGGTTTGACCTACGACAATCTGCTAATGATTGATCTAAAAGTACATAATTGTTTAGCATTTATTAGTAACTAAATAAAATTACTAGGTCGTAATGTCTTCCTTTTTAGTATCGATAGTATGTGAGAACATCACTACGTATCATACTGATATTATGTGCTTAACTGGTTTTGTAATTGACAACCTTATTTCTTACCTTTTAAGATACAAAGTGAATAATGATATGTTTCTAGGTGAATGTGAAGAGGTAGACCACTGATCCAGTTGACATTGTATGCTTAAACGGAGCATGAACGATCAGGAGGATTTAATGGGTGATAGCTGTTTGCGATTACCTTACTATACTTGGAGTTATTACGTAGGTGTCGAGCTTACACCGCCAATTTTATTGGTTTTTTATTGAGCACAGCGACAATGACATTTCTTTATCGGAAAGTGGAAAATATCTTTATTGTTGATCTTGAGGTTACTACGCTATATTTTAAAAGAAAAGGAGATAAATAATTTCGAGTACTTGCTTTTGTATTGGAACAAAGTTAGCTTTATGCTAAAAATATTCTGCACCAGTTAACTTTTGGGTCATAAAAGATCATAAAGATTGTGACCATTAAATTTTTGCTTACAAGGTAAGGAACTAAACAAAGGAATAATTTTAAGTAAATTTTTAGGTAATCCTGTAGTAGTTTTTTGCTATTTTTATTTTAATAATGATGATTAAAAATTTCTGAATTTGAATTTAATATTTTACCTATTTTATAGTACCTATCAGAATAAAATGGTTAATAATGCTGTCTCTAGATTTTTTCACTGAGGATACACGTCGTGTTGGTGCAATAGTTTTGTACGATATATTTTCACTCTTGTATATAAAATCATTCATTTTTTATTTGTGTACACACTCACGTACTATTTAATGATAAAAATACGTAAACGTATTTATTGTCGTAAGTTGTAACATACGAGTACATACACTCAAGGAATCTGATAAGAGTTTATTACATAAATTACGCCAGTTTTACATTAAAACTCTATTTTCCGCCTCAGTATTTTGCTGAGTATATATAATTATGTACTTTACGAATATTTTCCGCTACTATTACAAACATATATGGAATAAAGCGTTTACTCTCGTTAGTCGTGCTCTAAAAAATGGCAAATAAAGTGTAATATGAGATACTAGCCAATAATGTAAAAAAAGGCAATAAACGGACATCAATTATTTATTAACTAGTAGCTATGACATGGTCACTTTTTTGTGCAAACGAGTAGCAAATGGAAATACTTCTACGGTGTGTATCAAGTATCCTTAGGTAAAAATCCTTAGGTATTTTGTTACTTAACTGTCATTATGACAGATATTTATTAGTTGATGGTTAAAATCCGTAACCATGTGGGTCAAAAATCAGTTGAAGATGTAGCGAATTATAACATCCAAAGCCGCGTAGAGATGCTACGAGAACGTAGCAAAGTAGTTACTATGCGTGAAGATTAATTTGATAGTTAGTATTTAGCACTACTATATAGGGAAATTCATTCAATAAGAAAATACATTTTAAGTATGTATTGATGGATGGAATTTTGGTGAAAAATAAAAATTTGCTGCTTGTAACATTTTTGTTATAGTTACAACGAAGTATAAATAAATATTTAGCATGCAAAGTTCTTACTTAATGTTTATTGTAGTCGGTCAACTTTCAGTGACATTGACACGCGTATGAAATCGAAGCGGTTCTATTTTTGCTCTGATTCATTTTGCGATTCGAGCCTTGTATTAAACGAGAATAATAATGAAATTAACAATTCATACATAATAATTTAAATATGCACTTCAAAGAAAAGCATTTTAGTTATTAAAATTTGCAAAACAAAATTTCAATTTGTTGGTCTAGGAAACCAGTGTTTCTCAACCTTTTTTTTTAACATGACCCCTCAGCATTTTTATTTTAGAATTTATGGTGACTGCCGTTAAAAGTTAGTTTTGTCTAGTGGTCTCTATCCATAGCAAGAAACACTGTCCTAGGCTAAACTAGACATTGTGACTCCTCTCAAATATCTTTAATTAATAAACAAAACAAAAATCTTTCATTAATAAACAAAAACCGATCTATTATGTCTACAATTAATTAAAACCAAGCAAATATATGTGATGCAAATCTAACATAATGAATGATAATTTCATGAATTTTGCACATGAGGAAATAAGTTTAAGTAGAGCGCGTATTATGACAATGACCCGGTGCCGGCGAGTCGCGTGCGCGTCAATTGCAATTATTAACTTTAACTCTTTCGTTTTCGACATGGCACCGCCTTTATACCGTCCCACTTATCAACAATTAAAGTAACAATTGTTATTACTTAATGTGCTAAAAATATAATCAACATAGCAAATTCCTATTCCTATGTAAGAAAATCACATATACCTAGAATAGTTTAAAAACTTAAAACTGCACTTTTAAGTTTTAAGGATAATATCACCGTTAAACCTAACTAAAAGCTTTAGCTTATCGATTAATGTTTTTTGTGTAAAACTACAATGATATATTTTTATGTTACGATAATTAGAATCTGCGCACTATTATGAAAGTCATATTTAGTGCATTTGTCAGAAAATTAGGATAGTGACTTGTTACAAGCTTTACAAACTGGAGGTCAGGTATCCTGTGGCGTGCCGGCGTTGGGCAAGGCACTGTTTGAAAACAAAGTGCACCATAACTGGTTCTTCGTATCAGATTAACAACTATAAATTAACTTATCGTAACCTGAAACCATTCTGCGCACCGTTTATAATCCATACTGTAACATTTTATTAGCCGATCTATGACACTCATTTACATTGTTTGATTATTAGAACAAACTAAACACAGATATAGGTACGTATTATTTTCACTGAAATCACTAAAACTTAGATATAAGAATAGAGTTAGATAGAATAGTACTCACCAAGAATTTCATTTTTGTTATTAGTGATAAAGCACAGAAAGAAAAGGAAGGAAGGATTTATAAAAAATAATAATATAGAATTTAACGATTTATAGCGCTACTGGAAGAATAGTATCTTCCAGGACTCGCTATATTGAAGTGCAACTTGCGTCTGTTTGAAATGAGGGCGGGAGCATGCTTTTATACTTCGGCGCGTGCGCAGAGGGGGTGCGCGCAGGCCGTAGTTCTCGCACGTGAAAGTATTGGGACATGCCATTGATAATAGGCGAATATCATAGGTAGATATTTCAATGGCACTGTTTTTGGGTTTAATTTAGTACATAATTTATTTCTTCAAGTGATAGTATCTATAGGTATTAGATTTTTATAAAGTTTTAGTTTTGTCAAGTGATTAATGGTGTAAGGTCGTCGGCCTGTAACTCTTTATTCCGTTCGATTGCGAAGGATTGTTGGGGAATTTGATTTATACACACGTCATGTTCGTTATATTTTTGGTAATTACGTAAACGTACGTACGTACGTACCTATGTTTGGTGTATTTTTAAATGTATAATTGAATTATTGTTGAAAGTGCTAAAATATTGTAAAGAATATTTAGAAATAACCTTGATGAATTATTGTTCTGACTTACGTATTGTACTTTGTAAGTATTAATATTATTCCATGAATAGATAAATACTATGTTCTACCTTACTTTTTTTGGAAACTAAAGGCATTCTGTTCTACAAATTTAATATTCATATCGTGTCATGAAAAATTTCTAATATCTTTTTTTAATTTAGCCGAACCAACGTTCAATCCCTTTAATTTACCAATTAATTTTTGACTACATAATAGTAGCCACAGTAAAACAGGAGAGTTTTCTCCTACTACAGCAAAGTTATTTGTAGATATCAATCGGTACACGTGAATGAATGTGTTTATACATTGCTTAAATCTGATAGTGTCATTCAATCCCCAAGGCGTCAGAGCACGACGAAAAACGCACGCGACAGAAGGGCTATTTACGCTGCCACGGACCTCACCTAATTTATTACATACTGTTATATTGTTTGCCATATTTCATTAATTAATATCTACTAGACTTACTAAAGTAACCTCGAATGAACATTGAAATGTGCATTGAAATCATGCAGTGTTTAGGAGTTACATAAACATATCCTAATTATCTAATAAATTAGTAAAGTTTCTATAAATGGCTAAAATTGTATCCCGACCAATGAAATCGAGAAGATGCAAGTATTTATGTTGATTGTGAGCATATAAATGAACAATATTTGAAGGTAAAAAAAGTTGTAGTAATCTGTGTCTATAATTACTATGATATCTCCTAATATATAAAATTTCCATGTCACAATGTTAGTTACCGTACTCCTCCGAAACGGCTTGACCGATTTTTACGAAATT
>DWAV01000622.1:0-17884 GCA_018231305.1 Noctuana lactifera
GTATGCTCCAGGCCTTCCCCGGTTGTGGGGAGAGACCCGTGCCCAGCAGTGGGACATAAAAAGGGTTGAAGGCATTAGTGATATCTAAAGCGAGTAAAAAACTTTCATTGCAATTATCTAATTTCTCAGCATCAGCTTAAGTTAATATTAGCATTAATACATAACATTGTCAATAGTAACAGTTTCTAACAACTCTAAAACTTACAGTACGACTGTCGACGAAGGGCGCGATCGTATGACATTATTCATATCGAGGGGCGTCAGTAAAGATATTGTGGAAAGGGCATTAAGATTGCCGACTGCAATACATTCTACCCTCCTCTTGTTTTGACGCGATAGAAACGCTCTAGACTTCCATAAACCAACTTATAGATTCACTTCTGAAACCATCAGCTATTCGATTTTCGACTCTTTCTCTATTAAGTTAGAGTTGAGAGTTAAAATTTGTCCGCAAAATAATGCTTGCTTAGTATAGCCGTAATAAATGTTGCGTATCGATGCGTGTGAAGATAAGTAATGAAGAATGTAGGTATTGGTTGCGCTCGGAATGACAATGTATGGAGACAAATTTGGAAAATTTTACGTGTATTTGCTCAGGGTTAAATTCAGGCCCAATTTGTTTTATGCATGTAAAGTAAGATAATTTTTTAAAATTGGAATTGAGTGATTGTAAGTTGAATAAGCCATTATGCCCAATGATACGACAGTACCTAGTATAATATACCTACACGACGACCCACGTGGTGTAGTGGTTACCACGCCATTCCACCATTCGAAGGGTCGGGGGTCGATTCCCGGCGGGGCAAAAATTAAAATTGTGTGTGGCTGTGAGTGTGAAGCGTTATTATAAAAAATTATATACTTCACACTTGACAACTTGACAAAATTTAAAGCTGTACGTACACACTGAAATACAATTGACTTATAAGGCAACCGTCTTACCGCCGACGATAAATCTTTATTGTTATGCGGGAATGTTCGTTTTTTCATAATCGGTCGACCATTTTTCGTCGTGTTAGTATCCGTATTTACTATCAATGAAATTCTCTTATAAAATTTGTAAAGTCTTATTAAGAACTTACCATAAAGACATAATCTCTGCTTTTATTTCCAAACACAATTTCGACTAAATCATACCACTTTGCCATTTTCGTATCACGAAAACCACAAATGTATGGAAATGTGATTTATTTGTCAAAAGCATCAATACGATGCATCTTTTCTCTCCACAAACCTCTTATTTTATGCAGAAGCACTAAGGGAACCACCCCTAGCATTATTTTATTTGTGTTTTTCTTATCTCAAGTTAGAGAAACATTTTCCACGGTGTTTTCATACCATTACCTGTCTGACAGACGCCATAAATATATTAATGTGATAGTCATATGTTATCTTTGTCTGGCTTTAATAAAATAGTGCGGTGTTTGTTTTCGTTAAAAAAGTCAACAGTTGCTGTTGGGTAGTTTTAAAAATAGCAAGATGTTAAAATATTAAATATTTTATTTTCAGTCTATATAATATGTCTCAGAAAATACCTATAATCCCGTATTTTAACATAAGTAGGTAACTAATAAAAGGAATAATAACTAATAAAAGGATCAATATAATACACCTACCTACAATAGGTATAATACCTACAATATTCTTTAATGTGCAAACCACAGAATAAAAAAAATACTTAAAATACCTAAAAAGAAAACATACAAAAAGGAAAAATAAATCGAATCAAAGATTATTTTACTATACATCCAATAAAAATAATATTTTTTATTCCTACTCTGCATTACTTTAAATGGATTAAATCATACTATATTACATAAATCTACTGCGGAAAAAGTCGTTCTAATTTAATTTAAATTGAACAATTTAAAGGCCGTAAATTAGAAATTTAAAATGTGACCAGTGACCCTTCCTGCGTCATTCTTTTCTGATTGGAGCAGACGTTGACTAATCAAATTAAAACTACGATCGTCGATAAAGTAGGTATATCGATATCTAGTGATAGGTACTACGAGTATATCGATAGAGCCAACAGTTTTTTAAACAAACTGTTTTAAACTAAAGTGCAAAATATGTTTTGAAATAGTTTCTTTTGAAATATTGTAAATTTCTGTAGTTTTTAACTAGCTGACACGACTAACATTTAACTAAACTTTTACTTCCGATAAAAAAAAATATCCTAAATCAATCTCGTGCATCAATAAATCCGTTTTCGAGACATAAAATATACATGTAACCTAAAAAAATAATTAAAAAAAAAAATTTCTTCGGTTAGCACTTTAGTTTACATTTTGGAGATCTAATTACGATTCAGACTATAAAAGGATTACAATGTTACATATCTATCGATATCGACAAGAAACATTGAAGTACAGCTCTATCCGTGTAATATGAAACAACAGATTGCTGACAGTGTGACGGATTCGTTTGGGCTTGATTCCTCGAGGGTGCGGGAGAGGCCAAGGGTTCACGAGTTGTGAGTTCGACATCATTCCAGCACTTACTCGATTACAGCTTCATACCTTTACTATGTCTAGGTATAGGAATTTCTAAGTAAGTAGAATAAAAAGCAAAAAAGATTAGGATTAACCTAGTATGGATATTTGTAGACCTAAATAGTAGCCAAATGAGACCATAATATTAAGTTCCACGGAAGGGGCGGGGAGGGGGGTGGGGGGAACGATGTAAGCCCCCTGAATTCGTGATGTCGGTGTGTCGAACAAGACCTGGAATCAGATACGATTTGCGTCATTTTTTGTTTATTGACTGCAAAGGCTATGTAACTTCAAGTGATCTACCTACCAATGCTTACCACAACTACACTACTAAAAATCTTTGATACAATTTTCAAATGAAAACAACCATTGGATTAAAAATAAACGCTCAAAAGCACATCATAACATCATACGTCACCGGAAACATAATAATGTTTTTACATCAGTTCTGAAATTTAAATCGTTGCATAGATTACACGCAAAGAACTACGACCACTAAACATGAGTGCCAGACAGTCAATAAAAAATTACTGCCGACACTGAAATAGCGGACGTGAAGTACCGCCAACAAATTGTTTAAAAGCTTTTAGATACAATTGTACTTACAATAAATAATGTAGAAGAAATAAGAGCCTAGTAGTTGAATTTTGGCCTGTTTTGTAATGGGAAGAAACCTTTGAAAAAGTACCTGGATACCGTGGGATGTGGGGTTTTGTGGGATTCTTACCACACTAAAACCACCTCGGTGGTCAGTCACAGAGATCCATCCTCTAAAAATTCCGGAATATTGGTCGAGCTCCCGAAATTTTTGTTTAAGATTAAAAAACTTAAATATTCAATTTCATTTTTACGTAAAACGTAACTCAATATTGGACGTTTTCTTAACTCAATAAGATATCGACTTTTGTCTCTTATTATTATTATCTATTCATGAGAATTTAAAAAAAAAATTCTAACATTTACTAAAAATAAGCACGTAAGTAACCTAAGCTATAAGCAATAGTATCGATAGTAGTATTTTAGACGCAGAACCGTGCGTCTAAAATACAAAAGTAGCACGTTCATTCGCGCTATAAACCGACACTTCTGTTGGTAACGCGCCAAAGTACAGCTCCACACGAAACGATTTAACTCGATAAACTGAATTATGTCCACGTTTTGATTCCATTGTGGCTTTTTCACATTTATAAACATTGTTAATAAGTGCCGTAATCGCGTGCGGTCGGATTTGTTCGGGTTTTGGTTGGAGTCGCTATTTTATGCCAGTTTTTTGCATACCATCCAATGTTTACAGTATCAGTGTGGTTTTGTTAACTTTCATTATTAAAGTGATAATTTAGCAAGTAAACTTTCACGTAAAGTCGTTAGTGCCATAATATAACCTTAGATCATAAACTAAAGGACGGTAAATACAAAAGGAAATGAAAAGCATCGATTTAATTTTAAATAATTCCTATAAAACTTCAGTTTTCCTGAAAAATTGTAGGTATGTTACAAAACTGAAAAATTGCAGTTGCAAAACGAGCTGCAAAAATATTTTTTAAAGTTGATGATGGGTATTATAATAAACTTTGCGCCGATATTTACATATACATACATGCTTAAAATAAAAAAAAACAAGAGTCTACTTAAGACATTAACTCTAATATAGCTTGTTGCAATTACAGTTAATGTCTTAACGACGAAATGACGTTAGATAGATAGTAGTCTGACAGTCATAGATAACGCAATATACGCAGTAATAGAAGTAGAAAGCTCACGTATTAGGTATAAAGGCTAATAAAACTTATCTTTGCAACTGTACATAAAATCCAAAACGACTCAGTGTCGTCCGTAGTAAACTCAAATACCGAATTGAACACCGTGACGTGTACGCATAATAAATTTCATTGAAAAACCCACTTGTGGCAACTTAACGAAGATTTATTGTGGAATAAAATCGGTCTAATACAGGCTTTATAATAATATAGGTACCTATATCAGCTGTCAATAAAATGCATTATTTAAATGCAGTTAAAATTTAATCGTCATTTGTCATTCCATTTAGGTACCTACTCTTTATTCGCATCATCAAAATATTCTCTAGTAAACATAAGTCTCCTTAAGTAAACTTAAATATTCTAAAAACCTTCATTACTGTAAGGGCACTTTGAAGATATCATAAAGACTACTACTAAAGTTCCTAATTTGTATTCAAACTGCTTTAGAAACTTAAGTCTTACATGACCTTACTAATCTAAAATATCTAGTAAAACAAGTTAACATCTGACGCCAGACATATAAATCAGGGAATGCCCTGAAACATTGTTGATAACATTATACTGTATTATACTATGTTTTACTTCACTAAATCGTTTTCTATGGGTCTTATTTGTACCATGATAAGGTTGAAATTCATATAAATTCCGTGTCCTTGTGAGATCAAATGGATAGATACATACTTGTCGATAGTCGGCTACGTATGTAACAACACTAAAACAATTTTATTTTCCCGAGATTCAGGCAAAAGTTAAGATTTACGCACTCTTTCGTTGGAGTTACGTGGATGTGGTTTAAAAATATTCTTTCAGAATAGGGAAACTCTTTTCAATTCTAGCAAGTCAAGATCTTCTATTCAAGTTAGTTCATTGCTTGCTTTATGCCCCTAAGGTGGTTATTTTTTCTAACATAAAGTTACTATTCCTTCAATTAGGTAGTTATTAGATGAGAACAGCAAAAAACTGCATCAAACATGCTGCTTTCTTTTATTTCCGAACCTTTTCATGTTAATGTTCCGACTGAGCTTATATCCTACTTCAATATCTCCTGAAGTTAGACCTTTAACCTTAGTCTTATCCAGTATACCACCGTACCAGTGTTTTCTCTTATAAAACGTGTGAGCGTTTTGCGTGTAAAACAAACAATTGGTGTTGAATTTACGACGAGCTGAGAGCCAAGCTGGTTATTGAGATGGCTGGATGCTCAGTTAAATTTCTTTTCTTTTATCCTTATGACCGCAAACGTATTATTGAAATAAAATTCATACCCTTTAATCCGAGTTCACGTTACGTCGATATTAAAGGGAAGGAGTGATTCATGCTTATAGAAAAATGACATCCAATGTAAAGAATTAAGCCAAACGTTAGACCTTAAGTAAATACCTACCTAAGATATTTTCACTTTTAACAGACACATCAATTTAAACATTAATAATGATGTGTATTTAAGAAGATAACAATTTGACAATCAGAATAATATGTTACCTTAAATCAGAATATTAAAAAGAACACATTAGTTAGAAATGTATTGAGATATAGCAAATATTAAATATACATTGAATTAATTGAATAAGAACGTGACTAAGAAAAGGCATTCTTAAAGATATACAATGAGATAAGATAAAGGATATTGTTGATGTACACAGCATAGGATATTCTTGGATATTACACCAGATTTACGTACAAAATGCAATGCCCAGGGCCAGTTTGACGGACTGCTGATTCGCAGTTTGAATTATTCATTTGTTACTCCCGAAACTTCGTCGTTTCCTGCCTGCCCCTTCGAATATTGCTTTGTTTTATAGTTTATGAAATTTTACTTCCTCGACTTTGAATAACTTTGGGTGAAATTTGGTTTGCGTCGCGCTTTTGGTCGAAGTAATGGTTTTATTTTGTCTGTAAATGTTAAATGGTGGAGCTGTTTCCATAAAAATAACATCGTACTAAAAATACTGCAATATCCATTAAAAAGCTGTTTCCATAAAAATAACATCGTACTAAAAATACTGCAATAGCTACATTATTATGTACTTAAATGAAATCCATAATTTCTACTACATGTCAGGTTGGTGATAATAAATTGACTAGGTCTGTTTAATAACGCAATTGTAACGCAAGTTCGTAACTGCTATTCATTCGATTGGAGAAGTCACCTACTCGTAACTACCGTGTATGACGTTTAGAAAACGTAATTAATAAGTATAAAATTATGAACCTGGGTGATAAAGCTGAAACAATGAGTAACGGCATAATCCAATGAACTAATAGATCCAATGAGTTCTAACCAATGATTTTGCCAATAAGTCAGCTTCAGACACGTGCCTCGCAACATCCGTTACCATTCGCCGACGCACAAATCGGTTCGTTTGCGAAGACAAATGGCCGCCGTCTGTTCGCTTGCATACACATTCCATTTCCAAAAATTACTTGAAAAAGAGTTCAGAATCCAATATCGGCTGCAAGCGCAACCGGCGTTTACAAACATCGCCATATTTTTTGCAATTCCCCTCCAAATTGTTGCTTTAGCTGTGCCCTAACTTCTAAGCGTTTCTTGTTTCGCGCATTCGTCTTTGCGGGTGAAAAGTGATGTGGTATTGATATTCGTTATAGCATTGTTGCCGCGCCCAGACCGTGTCACCCCAAAGTCTGGCGTTTTTGTTAATGACAATAGAATATTTTGATGCGTGACATCCCATTGTTCGATTAGTTATCGGCACAATTCGCGTCTGCGAGGAATCCTCTCGGTGATATTTAGCGCCGACGGTGGCATCACAAGGCGCTTCGTTAGAGCTTCTTAGAATCTAAATTGCGTATTTAACTCTGTAATTAAGATAAATATCGTCGATAAGAGTTCGAAACTACGTGGTAGCTATGTCACCCTTCGAGGTCTGCTAATGATCTAAAAAGTGATACCGCCAAGAGAATGTGCCCAGCCGGTCGTCGGTATAATTTAAGGTGTCCGTTTTATTTTTAATTTCATTTTGAATTTTTAATATAATTAGAGGCTGTTAATTTTTTGTGTTTTATTGTGTTGTTTCTGTATTATACGGTGTTTTAAATTACAAATTGTTTCACTGTTTCTTATTAGGTATCGGGTTTAGAAACAATTTGCTTTAATTGGTACTGCATACATTTTTCAGCTCTTAAATATTGAACTAATATTATTCTTTTTACTTTAAACTATATGCATGAAATCTATTTAGTATGAAAGAAATTTGTTTTTGGGTATCCTGATAAACGACAAACATTGCTTACAATTATTGTATAAGAAGTGTTTAGTAAGCACCTACTTTTATTATTTCTTTAAAAAAATCTTCAAAAGTAGACTTCTGATTATATTCCCCATTCTTATATTAAAAACTCCACTCACAACTCCAGTTTTCCATAAAAATCCAGTAGAAGAAACATTTCGTTGCCCAGCATCTCTCTTTTAATGAATAAGTAAACAAAATTAGTGGGGCCCAATATAGAAATAAGTGAAACGAGCACACGGTCAAAGGTACGAGATTGGCATATAAATTATCCATTTACAGGAAATAATTTTAGCTTCTTCCAAGCTTTTTATACCCGATACCGAGGGGTTTTATTTGATGTGCAATTTTAAATCAAGTTACGTAGCAACCTGTTTAAGAATTCTGTTTGGTGATGCCTCTTCCTTTAGGATTTTCTTGCTTATTTTAAGGAATATTTTAAATCTTCCTTAAAATGATCGACTGTCTATAAAGTAGGATAGTATACTCGTAAATACATACGATGGAAAAACCACCCTACTGCAAAGCTATGTCTTAAAGTTATTTCAAGAAAAATCTTTATGAATCTACACTTAATCCAGAAAATACTAATATACAACAAAACTTAGAAACCGCATCACGGAGAAAATGTAAAGGAACAATCCGAAAATGTATGGACAAGTTACCTCCAGTTTCAAGGATTAGCTCATAATATGTGTTTATTTTAATCCGAATAACTGAAGCATTAGCTTAGGATTTAAGCTGTTTAAACACACTGGCTGCACGAATCGAAATCGCTTGAAGCTGCTATTAAATAAAAATAATCCGGCATTTCAACTCTTATCCGCTACTCTTGAAAATATCTTGAGTGCATCGTTGAAAGTAAATGTGGGCATAATTTCTGCTTCCACTGCGTTTGGATTGCATTTAGAAACGTTAGGGGATGAAACTGGATGAAGTTTATGTTAACAGTAAGCAATAAAAATAGCCTTTATGACGATACGTGGAATGGTTACGTTTGTTTCAACTATTTCGACGTGAATATCACTCGTTTTACAGAAACAGCGCTGAAAAGTTTATAAATGAACAGCAGTAGATTTTTGAGAATTGAATCATAGAATTGAATCATAGAAATTGTGTGAGAGACAATTTTAAAATGGAATGTCATTTCTCGCGAATCTAAGTAAAGATAGGTACTAGGTATATTATGTTCTGTTAAATAAATCTGGTTGTTACTGGGAACAATGTTCGATCCTAAAAAAATATAAGAATAAAGTTGATAGCATACAATGGTAAACACACAATAGCCCGAAATTTACCATTCACACCCCTCTGTGTGAAAAGTGACGGGCTCGCAATACAAAAAAACAAAAGAGTTATTGAAAACATTTAAATAACTGCAATTTTTCTCGACAATTCGGCGTAGTCCTGCACTTAGGTATCTGTTTCACCGTGTTATAGAAGCGAGTACCTAGTTAACATTCGCTTAGCAAAAAAAATAAAAATTATTAATCAAGTACAGTGGGGGGTAAACGTTTACCACGACAGGTGAGAAAAATAAAAAAAAATTTACTTGGGGGCAGGACTGAATTAATCATATTCATCATATATTATAATTTTATATAGAATAGAGACGAGCAACATGCAGCAATTTTCAACTTCACTAGCATCTTGCATGCACTAATGTGAAGATATTTTCTTCATTTACTTTTATCCGTTCCATCTAACAAGTGTTAAAGAAGCTGACAAAATGTTATTCCGAACACCATACTCTGCTACTAGACTCAGCTTTAAATAATGTGAAGTTGTTGGCGGGTAAAATTTTAAGACCGGAATTGGCCTTCTGGTAACTAATTGGTACTACCTTTGACCTAGTATCTAGGTATAGTTTATGCTTTTGTATCTAACAATGATACAATTACCTGGCCGACGCGTTGTAGGCCAATTAAATTGATTGATACAATCCAAGTGGCGGTTGTTAATCAAAACATTCATTTCAGCCGCCGGTGGTGCAAAGTGCATCCGAATATAACGATTAATTTATTGGATTGTGGTGAAATTTTCATGTAATTTAAGACCTCAAAATTTAATTTGCAGGTAACATTATTGGTTGTGACTGTTAATATGTTGCGTTTATTTAAATAAAATTAACCAGGTATATTTTGTGGATTCAGTAGTTATTATCTATATTAGAAATTAAATATTATTAATGTAATTTCTGTTACAGTTCCCTAAAGCGGTTCCCTTCTCGATTCTTGCATTCCTCTGAGAATGGGGCGTTCTGAGCGATCTTCGATCCTAGATTTCAGTACAAAAAGTGCTGTTTATTCACAGTTAACCGTATTATTCAATTAAAGCGCTTTGAGTTAAATATACACTATTACCATAGTAGTTAAGCCCTAGAATCGTATGTATCTGCGCATATTAGTACAGTGGGTTCAATTTGAGCGGACATGGCGTAACGGCCAGTGTGTCGCCGCGGTTTGTATTGCGCTGTATTGGTACTAGAAGGGATTTAGTATTTATAAAATTATTATAAGTACAAACGAAAACCGGCTATTAAGCAAAATTTTTTAAGACTTCAATAATTTTTTTTTGGACTCTGTGCCATTTTTATGTCTCTACAAACACCTGTACTCACTGCTCACTGGTACACTTCTGTAAATAATGAAAGCAATAAGTTAATGACTAATTAATTGTATATTATATTATAAGGGTGGACCACATTATAATTCGTAATTGAATCTAGTATCCTTTGAATGGCAAATTAGTTTAAACTTGTATTTTTTTTAATGGTATGAAGTAGCAGACGAACATGCAGGCCACCTGGTGTTAAGTGGTCGCTGCCGCCCATGAACATCTACATCCAACCTCAGGCAGGCTCGTGCCCTGCCTGAGGTCGCATGTAGTTGCGCTGCTGCCCTGGAGACTGATGGTCGCTTCATGTAAGTGCGGCCGGCAACTGCCTCTCTCCACCGAAACAGAAATGAATTGCTTCATTTGCTTCACGGCAGACATGGGTGCAGCGGTGGTACTTGCCCGGTCGAACCATACAAGTTCTACCACCTATCTATAGTTGTTTATATACACTTGATTTTTAAGGAGTGCCGAGAGTTTTTCCGCCGGCTTTTTTCTCCCGGCCTACCTTAGCAAAAAGGGCGCCTAAAGCCGATGTACCGTATTATTTGACGTTCATCCAATGTATACGTGTACCTTATGATATATTATGATGATTAAAAAATGTTGACTGTGACAACATAAAATATTTTAATCAACAACTTCTAGAAAAACTTTATGTCGGTGTGTTTACGATGTGCTATGTAATAAGTTATGTGCGTGTGTGCGTGTTATGGTTAAGCCCAGCAGCTGCGGTGCAATATTGAATCTGGACCTGCGATTGTGTACGGCTTTTGTGAATGTGTTTGTTTTTAAAATCGCACACGCTGTTCCAGTTATTAAAATGCATAACTTATAGTGTGTGAGATTTTCATACAATAATATGATATGAAAATCTCCCAGAGACCGTTTCAGATCAAGGTAAGCCCGTTTACGTTTACGTTTGTGTCTTCCTGAATGCCAAATACGAGAACTCGTATTCATGTTTCTCGTTACGTAGTTTAGGATTTTCGTTGATCAATCAGTCATGACTCAGGACATGTCTTTATATATTATGTAGAATTCCTATGAACAAGTCGTTTTCAGTCAAGAAAATACAATAAAACAGACTCACTAACGAAGTGACTCCAGAAGGTATGTTATAAACTACAATAGTTGGCGTGATTTCTATTAACAGGTTAATGAGAATGGTAATTACGTTTTAAATTCAATTAAAGCCTCTCAGTTACAATACAATGGCATCAAGAGGTTAATGCAACTGCGTTGTGTCTTCTCAATGACCACTGATAGTGTAATGAATGGAATTAGCTTTTTAGAGACATGTGGGTTTGTAATCCGCTTAATTGTTAGGTCACTGGAAAAATGTGGGTAGTGATAAACATATTATATAGTTAAAAGAAAACTATAAATATCTGAATGCTAAAGCTTGAAAATTAAATTTCCATTTTTTTTATATTGTTATTGTACAATTTGTAGGTAAATATGTACGATGAATCGCTTAGTTTAACGTTCCAATCGTTTAACAAGCGATTTGAATAAACTTTTTTCTTGTTTAAAACACTTATTCTATTGTGGCTTTGTAACTCAATACATTTTAATGAAATTAAATAAACACGTGAATCATTGTGAACAATTAAAGTAAATAGGTAACTTATGTAAAAAAAGTTTGTCTGCCACGTTGAAAGTGCTTTAAACACACAGCACGGTTATATCTTCAGCGACATTG
Source organism: Noctuana lactifera (assembly GCA_018231305.1). Taxonomy (NCBI): domain Eukaryota; kingdom Metazoa; phylum Arthropoda; class Insecta; order Lepidoptera; family Hesperiidae; genus Noctuana; species Noctuana lactifera. The sequence continues at coordinate 11,825 of DWAV01000622.1, forward strand.
CTGCAAAATATCAGTTTCATGGAACGGGCAAAAGTGTTTTCACTGGGTAACAAGATCCCTATTAAATTAAGAGCATTTCAGACGCCGCCAAAAGATGTGAGCGGAACGTTGTGGAACGGACGCGTTCCGCAGAAAACAACGCGGCGTATAATCGTCATAGACAGTATGAATATATGCATCTGGGTCGGACTGACTCTGCAGATGTAGAGGGACCGAAAGAATTGTCTCTGTGCGGGGATAAACAGGAAACACTGGGAATAGATAATGTAGTTTATTAATAATGATAGGATTACAATTTATCATATTTTGGAATAGTCTGAAGTCTACGGAACAAGTATTACGAAAACATACGTTGTTGGAAATTATAACACTAAAGTGTTTTTATTCAAAAGCACCTTACTGATAGTGTCGCCAGCAATCGATTGATTGCTGCAAGATTGCCGCAACCTCGGGTGTGTTCGGTTCCCGGATGGGTAAACACCCGGATAGATGTTAATATGTAGGTACCTATACATGCTACGAGTACCTATATACCAACTATAATTATGAAGAACCATAGGTACATAAGTTTTTCTCTGATCGCAACCTAAACGTTTTACAGATTCCATAGATCCTTTTACCTCTGTTTAATCCATAACAAGGCTTCATTTGACGTCGGTAATGAGCATGCATCGCACTGGCAATGTGCATGCTAAATCAGCTAATAAATTTCTTTAACCAACAACGGATAAAACAGAATTACCATTTAGGTTTGGTCCGGAACTACTTACCACCCGTGATGTTAAGTTGTGGAAGGAAAGTTAGTATCTCGTTTAGAGATTTACATGAATACATTATATACTAAAATGTCCGGGTAGGCGGTTTCTTTATGAGCTGATTTAAATCCAACATTCCAATGTCCAACAGACTAGTTCCATTAGCAGTTTTTTAATGACTAAGTACATTTTAAAGTTGAATCTACGTAGAGGGAGCTTACGTTATAGGCAATATGCCATTGTCTGTCTCACCTCAAACGCAATTTCGGCCACGTTTTCTTTCATTTTTCATTCAATTCATTAAAATTGTCTAATATCCTACAAAACTCGGGACATTGTAGTCAAACATCCCTAGCCGGAAGATTCACGTTTGCAGAGCGCTTACAAATCGGGTCATCAATGCGCATACATGTTGAGGTTCAACATGCATACAGACTTCCCTCCCATCAAGCTTCACATATTAATGTGCTTGATATTCAGACTTATTTTCTCAAATTAGTGTAGCCGGTAGACTACTCATATAAGGTAGGTACATGGTCAAAGTCAAAAAATTTTATTCATCATAAGGTACACGTATACACTGGATGAACGTCAAATAATACGGTACCTACATCGGCTTTCTTTAGGCGCCCTTTTGGCTAAGGTAGGCCGGGAGAAAAAAGCCGGTGGAAAAAAACTCTCGGCACTCCTTTGAAATCAAGTGTATAAATCAGGTTATTAACAAATGGAGTTTTGCAAAGCCAGTTAATTGTACCTACATTAAATTCCAATGAATGCTTAAAATTTAAGGTGTTTAATTTTGTTACTTGAAATCGTTTTCTGTCACTGCTAGGGCCTTAGATAATACGTCTCTTACAAAAGTTTCACAACAATTATCTAACGCGATAAGTAACAGACTAACTTTGACGTCTCCTCTACAATTCCGTTAATAAGGAACTGCAATTTGAAGCATCTACTGCGAATCCTGAGCACATTAATTGTCTCTGGGTCGGGTGACCCTATCTGGGCTAAAATTACACTAGACACAAAGAAAATTTAAGTGTATTTTGGTTCAATTAGTGGCCCTGCAAGGGGTGTGAAATTGCGCGAGGGATGTAATTTATTTTAAGTGTGACAGGCGACCAGCTAACGGCAGCGGCGACGATTATACCGGCTCGACTTTCGTTTGCAGAGTCGAAATCGAAAGAAAGAAAGAAACTAGAAAACAATTGCTGGAGTTCATTTAAAATTTGAAAAAGTTGAAGATAATGTTTTCACAATAATATTTGAAGCATACCTAAGTATAAAGCATATTTGCTTTAAATGTAAAAATGTTTACTGAGAAATACCCAACTTTATGATAATAATAAAATCTTTGTAGGCGCTAGTGACTGTAGGTATAACATTCATTTAATTTTTTTTAAGTTTCAATGTCATAAAAATGATCAAACATATTTTGTAAATATATGTACCTCAATATAAATATAAATGAACTATGATGTTAAAACTTGTGCAAATGAACTATTTTTATTTAATTTAATTTGATACTAATGAAGTCATGAAATAGTGGAAACAATAAAATATTCCTTTGTAATAATGAACAAACACAAAATATTGGGGACAAACGGTAAGCATAGTATCAAAATGCAATTAAGCTTATATTTACTGCCAAAATACGGGAACATAAACTGAAACCTACACTATCGGATCTAATAGCAACCCTTTCGAACGTACGTATAAACAAAATTATACTGGAGAAACAGTGTTGGAGGAGCGAACATAAATTTCGATCTTACACGGCTAATCAACATAGAAATTGTAATACGAATATCGGGCCGCAATTACAATACATTTACATACAGATTTGGTTGGATTGAATTTCCACGGTTTGAGCCTGTTAATTTGCCTAAAAGGAAAGTAATAGCTTCGGTCCGTTTAGCTCGCACATGCAACAAAGAACATGTGCTGTTTAGGAAATTCTTACCATAATATCTAAACAATTTTCATTAAAAACCTCAACCATCGATTTGATTTAGATCCCTTATCTGGAAAAGTATATGAAGGAGAAGGATTACTCTATATTTAAGTTTCTTAACTGCTTTGTTTTAACATTTAAGAAAGTTATGTATTGCATTTAATTTAATGAACGACCTTTCATTTATAGTAACTATTACCACTCGTAAATAGGTAATTAAAATTATCTTATTAGGACACGGTAGGTAAGAGTAGCGTCGACCTCATTTACTTATCACGTATCAACCCACAAACTTTCTAGTTTAATTAATTGAATTTTTCCCGTCCTTTCACACTGGCTGTAATAAACCGCAGGCACGCGAAGCGGAACAGTAACCGTCAATAGTCAATAGAAGTTATTCACGAGAATAGAGGGGCTAATCGTTTTATTCGGCGCAATTGTGTTCAGTGAATAAATATTTCTTTATTTTTTTTAACCCCCCCAGCCTTATAGCTTCCGCTGAATAATTGTACCGTATGACAATAGCGACGCGTGCCGTCTAGAGTGTTTTCGTTGACAATTATAACGCCTCAGTCAGAATGAAATTGGCTGTCATATGAATTGCTTTTTGCACGAAATGTTAAAAATATACCTAAAGCTTAGATTATGTTAAAGAGGATTTTTTAAGTAGGGATGTAAACTATTTATCTTTTCTGAGCCACTATTTCACCTATTCTATCTTTCTTCTTAGAAATTTAAAGGGTTTTATCAATAACTAATATAAATAAAATAAATAAATAACGCTTTACACTCACAGCCCCACATTAGGATTCCCTGTGTCGTGGGTGCCATAGACACACATAAAGACACAAACACCCAGACCGAAAACAGAAATATAAATTCATCATTTAAATTTCTGCCCCGCCCGGTGTCGAACCCGGGACCCTTCGAATGGTGGATTGGCGTGGTAACCACTGCACCACGCGGGTCATAATGTAAACTATTTATCTTTTCTGAGGCACTATTTCACCTATACTATCTTTCTTCTTGGAAATTTCAAGGGTTTTATCAATAACTAATATAATAATAATAGTTGGCACATGTCTTGAAGTATTGAAATGAATTCTTAGTTATGTAAATCTAAACTTTTTTAGTATAGGAATTTATCTTAAAATGCGACACATGCTGGGTTGGGGCTTCCACCGAACCAGCTGATCATTACAATTTCTATCATGAAGACTAATTAAATATAACATTCTTTGATTTGTTTAATATTAAACAAACCTCTCTCTAACCTTATTAAAAGTATCAAAGAGCTTTGAGGTTTTCCAAGACCTACGTTTGCTCAAACACAGTAATATTTTTGCTTCTATTTAATTTAGTTATTATCTTTTTATATAACAAATGCCTTTGTAGACGTGTCGCATGCCTCTCATACACCCATATTCTTCATAATTCATGTTCAATTCTATGCATTTTCCACGTCCATAAATTCTCGTAATAAAAACTGTGGTGGCAAAGCATTGCGTAATATCATATTTTCTTCCCCTCTACCGCAGTACAATGCACTCATAGGAAATTATCTTTTGTACATTCGCCATGTGGCCCGTACTAGAGATGGGAATAAAACCATTGCACTGTGTTTGTTAAGTATACGATAGATTAACATTAAACTACGTTGCTATCTGAAAAATAACTCTTATTTGTTTGTGTCCTGCATTCGTGAGTTTTCTTCGCCTTCAAAGAGTAAAGTGGTAAATCAATACCTGTGGTGTAGTGGCTACCATGACTGTTATTCAAAGGGTCTTAGGTTCGATCCTCTACGGGACAGAAGTTAAAATTATGAATTTAGATTTCTGTTTTCGGTTTTGGCGTTATGTTATTGTTTTTGTGTGTTTCTATGGTGTCCACGATACAGAGAATCCTAGTGTAGGGCTTATGAGTATGAAGAGTTATTTTTTTAATACATATTTTATAGAAAATACAGAGATATACTATAGAAATGGTAGGCCGTTTGATAGCTCACTGCTTTTCAGTTGCTATTAAAAAATTTTAAATAAAAAAATAGAGGTTCGTTACATCAAAGCGTAAGTTAAGAACATCACTAGCTCATTTCCTTAATACATACTTTAACGCGACTTTATTTGCTCAAATTTGGTGCAGTTTAAAGGGTGCATAACTTACTTTGGTGTAATTATTTTACAATAGGGTTGCGCAGATGCGCATCTCCCAAATTGGTTTCCGAAGAAAATTCCGAGGGACAAACTTTGTAACGAAATTTATAATTAAGTCTTCGTGTCGTGTGAATAAAATATTGATGCCAATGTTTTGTTTGAAGCCAGCGAGAATATTAATTTAAATTTATGAGCGGAAGTTTATTAATTTTTTTTTAATTATCAGATATGTTTGATGTTTTTGGCTATATACAGGTAATTACATAGGTACCTAGATAGGAACAAGACACGACTTTGTTACTAATACAAAATAAGTAATATCACTGACATATTGAAATCTAAATACGTACATGTTGAAATCCAAGTACCTACTGACATGCTGAAATTTATGTACATTTCAACATGTTGAAACGTAACTTACTACGAGATTTCTTACTTAATCTACTTAGATTTCAACATGTCAGTACCGCTGCTGGGAAAAGCTCTCTCCTTAGATGCTGAAAGATTTAAGTCTGTATTTACCATTCGCACAGCAATGAAATACTATCGTCAAAACAAATCCCCGCACCCAAACAAAGACTGGTCGGTGCGGAAATCAAAGTGGCAATTCTGGTCAAATGTCCGTCCGATTCTGAAATTTCCAATTTGGACGACGTGACCTTTTCCAGTCGGATGTCACATGCTCAGCGAACGAGGTGTCTTTGAAAACGTAATTAGAAAATTCCCAAACGACGTCACATCCCCGTTTCCCAGATTTCATGAGTCCCGGGACTCGTAAATTAGTTTTGTTCCCGCTTGATCTATTCAAATTTAAAGTGTTCCAAATTCGAGTTCCGAGACTATGTAAACACTAAATGTTAAATTAAATGTAACTTTCCCGTGCAACTGTGTGTCAAAATTTTGTTGAAACTTTTTCATGTAAGTAGATAAATAATGAGCTGAAAGCTGAAAGTTATCATTCCATAGGGCAATGTGATTAATACTGTGTATCTAATAACATAATTTTACTTAATGATTAGGTATCTAACTTAGGTATATTTTACAAATACATTTTTTTTTAATTTTATACTAAGACAGAAGATCATACATTACGACTACACCAGAAATATAAATTTACAAGCTTGCCTTCAACCCTTTTTATGTCCCACTGCTGGGCACGGGTCTCTCCCCACAACCGGGGAAGGCCTGGAACATACTC
>DWAV01000623.1:0-17879 GCA_018231305.1 Noctuana lactifera
CATTAAAAATTATTTTCTAGTTTTTAGTTCGATTAGCAATAAAAGCGTGTTTTTTTAGTTTTTTAAACTATTATTTTATTATGAAGGTCTTTATAGTGTATAAATAGTAAATAACTATATGCATTTTATTTGGAGCAAATATGTACAAAATATCTTTAACAAAAACGCCTTTCTATTTATCTAACAGTTCCAATAGATAACTTTTTATTAAATTACAATCTTGTTAAGCGCGTGTCGAAATCAATCTCGACCAGTTTTTATTGTCATCTGTCCGATTATCGTCCAGTACAAATAGAGATTAAAGAGCGTCGCGATAAGTAGCTGTGACGTTTACATGGTCTCGTTAGACATACTAGTACCAGTTTGGCGAGTGGCGGCCAGTGGCGGCGAGGCGGCGAGGCGGTGAGGCGGTGAGGCCGTCCGGGGCGGCGGTGAGGCGGCGAGGGCGGCAAAAACTGTGAATGTCTTTATCGAGCCAACAGCTAGGCGCGTGTCCGCAATCCACTGCGTGCCCCACATCCCACATCGCGCCACTGTGCCCCACATCGTTACTCTTCCCCCTGTAAATGCACATGAGGTAAGTATTTGAATCTCTCTTGTTATTGAATTTACTGATCACTACATATCTACCTACGAACTTCTTTTTAGAAAAATGTTCGCCTGAATTTGTTTTTAATTATGTGTAAGTACATAAAGTAGTTAGGAAAAAAATCAGTTCGCCATATTTCACGATATTGTTATGTTTAATATAGGTATTATTATAATAATATTATATTAATATATAATTTAAATAAACCGCACAAACAATACCAATTCGGTACCGGCATACCTGCGCCTGCGTCAGAAACATTACTTGATTACAATATAGGGGTATAAGTAAACAATGGCAAAGGATATGTTAACTGTTGGTCTGGGTGATAATAGGTGAAATGTTTGCAAAAGCTTCACATAAATACGCGTACAGAGAACGTTGATAAGTAATGTCGGTGTCGGAGTAAGAGCAACGCATAAAGTGGATTATGTTCGTTACCTGTGCGCATCGCAAGCGCGTGTCATGCCGGCTCGCCGCGCACCCACTACCCACTAACCATTACCTACTAACTATATTGTGCAACACTACGAGTGCACACATCTTCCAATGCTTAGAATAATTGCGATTTATAAGACGCACAACTCTAACGAATGCGTTTATGCTACATTAGCATAGCACACGCGTGTACATGAAACTTAAATAACCACACTTACCATTATAAATAGTACTCAAAACTTAGTATCTAAAAGTATCTGGAAGGGTAACCATTATGAATATTAAACTAAGAATTAAGAAATAATTTAAAGTCGTACCCCGGCCCTAGGTAAAAAAAGAACAAAGGTTTTTGTAAAATGAATAGAATCAAAGTTTTTGTAGCATTCTAAGTATACAGAAGCTGTGATAAGTAAGTAAGAGGTCTCTCAGATTAAAGTTTGTATTTAATATTCGAATAATTCCGTGTGTGAGAATTAAGTAGGTAATTTTATTTGTAACCAGAATTTTATTTTATTTTAAATTTAATAATGATTACGAACACGTGTGACATTTAGCGCTTTCATTTATTCACAATGTACAGTTTGTTATCAAAGAAAGTGTTCATGTTCACAATTAGTGTGAACGTTCCCAGAGCTTTCGGTTGCCCAACCGACAGACTACCTACGATTAACGACTTTAAAATACATATTATTAATTATTATTATAGATGTTAATGTTTCAGATGTTTTTTGAGTGTACCTTATTTCGAAATAACTTAATTAAGAACCTTATGTGTTTGTCACGCGCGTCCACAAGATACAAAAATTTTCAATTTATATTATGTAATTTATAGAAAAATTAAATTAAAAAATGTTTTCCGTCAGTGGTACCTAATCGAACGCCCGACCATTCCATCAGTGTCGGCAGTCATCCGTCCCCTCCTTGCCAACAACCTCTTACCTCCACCACCTCCGGGCTCTTGACAGTCTACAACATTTATCTGCTTAGCCTTAAAGTAGACTGGCAGATAATGTTTTTAACATTGAGTTCGCCTTCTGTAGGTACCATTACTTGTTTATGGTAAAGTATTATATAATATGACCACATCATTACTTTTAACAACAATGTGTGTGTCAGTAGATAGTTCACGCCGCTCCTCTCGGTCCCAAGCCGCCACGGCGCTCGAACCTGTAACGAATCACGTTCTAATCGTGCATGAATGACTCCACGTGTCGACGTTTCATTATTATATTATTTTTAATTTCAGACAAGGGTATTACCATAATTATCATGATCTTTATTTTAACTACATTAAAGTCATTATTATATAGTAAAAGTATTGATGAAGACAGTGTTGTAGGGGCCGGTAGAAGCTCCCAACGCTGCGTGCACCTTCCAAATGAGGTATCGATCGATGCGCCTTCCGCGAAACGGCCAGCTCTCACAGCGCGGCTCCCGGCCCGGGGCTCGGTGCGCGCCGAGCGGTGCTCCGGAGCGCCGCGCTGCGCCGGAGCGCCCTGCGCCGCGCTCTGTCGCCGCGCCGCCACGCCCGCGGACACTCGCACTGACGTACTCGTCCGGCGTCACGTCGCATCACACGCGCTCCCGTCACATCCCGTCACATCCCGTCATCGACGTCCTATCGCATACGTTTCCGGCGTGCACTATCGCTTATCAAATTATCTTAATCACTAGACTTTGGGAGAGTTTAGTGACGTGGTTACCATTATAATATAAACAACGTAAGCGATCTTGCTAATAACATTATTGTGTAAGTTTGTTTAGCAAAAGCATTGTGTTCTGTTTGAGTGCGTTCCGAAGACTGAATAAGCAGAGACCGGTGCTGGACGGTTGTGCCGAATTGTCACAAAAAGCTTCTCGTGCAGCATTCCGCCGGCGGCCCGCAGTCCCACAGTCCCGCACTCGCCTGCTCTTCCGATGTTCCTGAATTCCTGAACTGGCAGATTTTGTCTTCGGACTTGTCTTGTCTTGTCTTGTTACAATGGTAATATTATTGGCCGTACTTAAATGAGGTCATGACATGTGTGTGAGCACCATTATACGAAATCCACATTATAAGTGCCTACTTTTATGTTGCAATCTCGTCTAATCGAGTGTATGCCACGACAATATAGCTCAAAAATTTATGCAGACTCACTGCCCTTAATGACGCAGTGTTTACTGCTTCCCTAACACCGTTATATCGCTTGTTACAGGTCGGATTCGACGTGAAAACGTTATCAATTAAATTACGAGACGAAAGAAAATGAGCGCGGTATAAAGAAATCGAAACAAATTTGAGATTTGTATTTGCGAGGTGTTCTATATATTATATGAAATAAGTAAGTAAGTTTTATTTATAAGGATAAAATGAAATGTAAAGCTTTTTCCTAAAAATGGTATTATAAGGTTTTATTAATTTATTATAGTACAGAGACTAGAACTGAAGTTAGAGAAGAATAATGAAGTAGACAAGTGGGGTGGTGAGGATGTCAATAGCACATGCACATACAGTGCAAGATGCAGACGGAAGCGGGCGGTGAGGGCGCGGCGGGCGCGCGCGGCGGCCACGCGCCATGCTGCTGCCGGACCAGCAGTACGAGCGCGCCGCGCCGCCGCACGCGCCGCCGCACGCGCCGCTGCACGCACTTCTTCAAGCTCACCGCGTTCGCCCCGACTTCTTCTGTGTATATCGCGCCCGCAAACACACACATAATCACGCATCGCGCAGGTATGTACGTACGTATGAAGTATTACGTATGCATACGTATTATAATACGTATGCAGGTACGTATTATAATAATTATTATGTTAATTACTAATTTTTGATTTCTGTTTATGCCCGGTTCTGAAATTTACGCAGAAATGAGCTAGTTATATTGTAAAATTGTAATGTAGGTACTTAATAATTTTTTTTTATATCTATATAATTAATTATAATACCGAGTAGGTATCCTATATAAAATGAGAAAAAAAATCATATTTCTAAATATGTTACATACTTGTACGCATATATATTATAAAAAAATATAAATTAAATAATAAAATTTAAATAATTTTATTATTGTGTGCGCTGGCCGAGATGTAGTTTATTACCACGGAAATGTAACGCTTACATTCTTATTTGCATTTAAATAGATCGACGACGGAAAGAGTAGTTGCAGAGTCGGATGCGGGAGGCGCGAGGACGGCGGGGGCGACGGCGGGGGCGGCGGCGCGGGCGGCAGCGGGCGCAGCAGCGGTGGCGGAGAAGGAGGCGACAGCGGGCGCGGGGAAGGCGACGGAGGCGGGCGGCCGCAAGCGCGGACGACGACGCGCCCGCTGCGGACATCCTTCGCGTAAGTCCCTCTCCCTGTTCCAGGTTATTATCTCTATTGTTTTGTCCGTCAGTTCGCAACCCATTTTACATATTACAGCTGGAAATGGGTGCGTAGGGAAAGTAAAACATACTCGTAGGTCATGGGACACGCGTGGCACGACTGATAAACGCCTCAAATTTCTATTGCTAAATAATTGAAACGCGTCACCCATCATATTGTTCTCTTTGAAATCCCTAGCAATCTTGGTTTCCTTCAAATAAACTAGATTTTATCACACCAGGCCTCGCCAAGCGTCGCTGGGCCTCGCCGACCGCGCCGCATTCATGCGAGTTATTGAGCTCAACTCCACTTATACTCGTAACCGCTTTAATACTTATGGCAAGGAGCTCGTAACATAGCATATTTTTAGCAAGCTTCTCGTCTTCAATTTCATTTTAGAGTTCGACTTGAATGTTTAATAGATCGATTGTCTACGTTGGCGTTTATCGTTCTATTCGTTTTATCAAACTGTTAGTTACTCGTAGATTCTCGTGAGAACATTGTTGTTATAACTATAAATAAAGAATCCTTGTCCGTTGGAAAAGCAGTAGTAAGCGATACTGGTAAACTGGTAAAGCGATGGATTTATATGTTTTCCATTAAACGATCGAAAACAGATACGGCGATCGACGCGGCGAGTGTAAGATTTATGGAATTTCCTTCACGCGCCGAGACATGTCTCAGCTTATGTTTTTCTAATTATGATGTTAAATAACTTTTCCCAAATAAATTTTTTTACGTACTTGGTCTCGATAAAATAACTGGTCTAAAAATCAAGACAAGAAAAACTAATAGTAAAAATAATAATAGTAATGTTTATTCACAGAACATGATTGGTTACAAAAGGTTGTTATAACAACTTGTTATTAAAACTGAAATACATAATTTGATATTAATATAATTCGCAATGTGTTTTTGCTTACTTAGATTAGCTCGTTGATGTCTTTTATACTCGTATCGCTCGTTTTGTTTCATGTGAGCCCGAGAGAACGACAGTGTAGTTGCACACTTTAAAAGCCGGTGCATTCAGACTTTTAATTGCACTGACTTAATAAGTCTCCGGTTATATCTTACTTAAATTACTTGTTAGGAGTTTTAGCTTATCTCACGTCCATTCGGCAGTCATTTTGTCTAATTACGACGGCTGAGTGGTCGCTTGTACTCGTATTTTGTTTATTTGGCGAGTGCTGATACGCAGCGGGTATATTAAGGGCATTTAAATTCTACGCAAAGTGACGTCGAACGCTGTAGAGACCACAGCACGCGACGACTACCAGTCCTGGACCTGGACATTACAAAATTTGAAATAGGTAACATCATAGTTTGTAACTTGGATGTAAGTAAGTTTTTTAGTATAATGTTATAATCGTATTTTGTACGTAGTATTTTTAAAAATAGGAACTCAACAAACGGTCTCTACTTTTATTGCTTAATTGATCATCACATTTCTCCGCTTCTCCCATGTTTCGTTTCATACAATTTTTTATAAAAATACTCACATCCTCTCAGGAGTATAAGTTATTTAGTTTTCATGATGCCGCGTCTAGCCTTGCCTAACATTGCCTCGCGTGTAATTTGAAATATCGATATCTCTAATTATAACAATGTAGTTTTTGTTGAGGTTTACTTGTTTTTGGTACCTGCATATTATGTTTCGATCAATTCGGATGATGCTGGTTGCGTGACAGGCGCGCATTATTGCGGAGTTGCGTTAAATGTAACTGTGCGATAGCGGACGGCGGCGAGGGCGGCGGGCGGCGGGCGGGCGCGGCGCAGAGTGCAGACAGACGCGCGCGCGCTTTTCGATCGACTTATTAATTTTTTATAAGCTGCTACGTAAAAGGATCGGGCCGTGTAGTTGATCTTTAAATGTTAAACAGTGTATCACTCAAAGCTGTAGGGTATTTGCATTGTTTGCAAATTTTTTTAAAGACAGACAATGTTAGAAATAACAATACATACATATAAATTAGAACTATAAATTCTCGCAACTTGTTAAAAATAAACTCCGGTGCGGAAGTGAAAATTTTATGTTAAACATACAATTAGTGGTAATTGTACGTTACAAGTACAAGATGGGCGTCGCCACCGCAGGTGACTACTCTGGCATGAAATGAATAATACGTATGTTATTATATTTATTGATAACATGTGGTGGGGCTCTCCTCTTCCTGTTTGAAGCGCAGTGTTATTTATTGGCTTCACGATATTCTACCCACCGATAAATGAACTAACTCCTCCTGGATTCAAAGATCACAACATTATTGTATTTCGGAAAAAAAAGTGTAATGCGATTTTTCCACAGTTTGTTTAACGCTTTTACCGGCTCTCCTGGGGGGAGGGGCGCGGCGGGGCGCGGCGGGGGTGCTCGTTGACACGAGGTTTTAGACTTTTTTCCCGCGCTCGCGACGGGCGGCGCCCGCGGTCTCTTTTATGAGTATGTTCGGATGTTTTTAATTCTGATGTAAACTGAATATCTATTCAGTTTTTAAAAGTTCTTATGTTAGCAATATGTCTTACTGATATTTGCAATACGCAAGTAAAAAATAGTTTTAAAAAAAGTCAAAAAAGTTGTGTGAAATCTTTACGTAGTTGATAGGTTGTTATTTCTCTTTAAGTGAATATTGTTATTCTTTTGAGAAAATAAAGTCTTAAACCTATTAAGTATATTGACGTTACCAACACAACCGGACGGAGAGCTGCACTGCTCTCTGTGGCTCTATACTCGCATGTATGATGTACTCGTAGAGGGGTGGTGGTGGAGGTGGAGGTCGCGAGGTAGCGGCAGCAGACTGATGCAGCGGATTGTAACTGATCCACGAACCCGCTCTAATATCTCCCGGTGGAATCACGCTAGGAATGTCTTTAGGCAGTGCTGCACTTTGCATCGCAATTTGGCGATCTGAGCTCTAATAATACTGCTGCTCGGGTATTTTTTATATCTTGAATGTTAAAATAATCACTACATAACAGAAATATGAATAATAACTTTGTTCTACATTCTATAGCTATTGTTTTTAAAAAACGCTTATACTCGTATATAAATAAATAAACAATATATACATGTGCTCTAGGTACTTAGTTAACAGGTCGCGGTTCAGGTAGGGAATGTAAACGTCAAACAGTTTTAGAAAATTATGTTCTATAAATAATAAATGTAGTATTGTCCACTCGGGGCTGTTACAAACATAATGTACAGCAGGTACTCTGAATAATGGCGGCTCTGTATAATACTCCACTGCTGTACCGTAAATATTACTTTTTTTATGACTAGTATTATAAAATTGATATTATAAAATACCTTTTTACATTATAATTATGTATATTATAAGATTGTTTCCCGCGTACATGTTGACGTTGTTCTAGACTTGGTTGTATTTAAAGAATTGAAAATGATTTTGAACAGTCTATTAAAAATAACAAATAGGCGTAGCTATTAGTCATTCTGTGATTAGTGCGGTGCGCGGTGTGCAGTGCGCGGTGCGCGGTACACAGCCAATAGAAACGGTACCAAGATAGAGATCATTTAACATCGTAAACTGTAATTAGAAGTGCTAATCTCAGCTCGGCTAGCAGCTCACAACTCGCATCGGGCCGCACTGGACTCGCCGGCCGCTTCCTGCGGCGTGAACCCTATCTGATGCTGACATTTCAATATCGACGCAAACCTTTATCGGCGATCATTACTTTTGGTTCCAGTTTTTGACGATATTATTTATTGTATAGGTATATATTTTATCAAATTAAAATAAAAAAAATGCGTTATCATTGTGGAAAGTTCAGACAGACGTCGTGGGAAATTCAGATGGGAAGACAACATAATAATAAATCATTTCCAAATATCCAGTTGATATTTGATACCGGTGACGTCAGTTAAACTATAAAGTAGCGCAACCTAGCGGGCATTCTGTGAAGTTTTGTGTCGCGGAGGCTTCAAAGGTGCTTTCATACTGTTACAGTACAGGGTAAAGCTCATCTACAGTTATATTGTTGCGAACGAATAGCGATAGATGGCGGCATATGGTGTTGCCTAGTAATGAATAATAAAAGGCTAGTTCTATTTCTGTAATTTAATGTGCCTACGTGTAATTACTGTACTTCGTGGCAGTCAGTTAACTTCATAAATAACTTCTCTAAGGTTAACTCAGTTGATCAGTTCGGCGCAACCAGCCGCAACAATACACTTGGAACGAGTGCGACATCATGTACTAAGATGAGATTTGTATGCGAATGATTATGTTGTACAATGAGCGACCACTGAACTTCTGGTGCTGATTTTTACGTTTGCTACGATACTTTTACAATAATTTATATTTCACATGGATACAATAAAGATACAGAATGTTTCATAAAATGTAATTTGTGAAATTTCAGTTCTTGCACTTTATATTGGACGGAAACATGTTTCAAACTGGAAAGTATATAATATTATTAACGGTTCACTTTTTAGTATCTTTGTAGCTCATTGCCTTAACTTCTCTAGTGCCTGAGCGGTCCAGAGATCCAGATTACATTTTTTAGACAAAATCATTAAAGCTTTTTCAAATCTGAAAAAATATTGACTGCTATCAAAATTATTTTTATTCAGTGAAGAAAATATTATCATTTATCTCGTTAAAAAAACGAAAATAACGGTGTAGTTCAACTAAACTCGTTTATTTGTGAGCGCCTCTACCAAAATATTAGACGTCAGCATGTGCCGGTGTCGGCGGCTGACGCGTGCGCGGGCGTCGATGGCTCGTAACGGTTCCGTCGCATTAGCTTAATAACGAGATCCAACTAGAGTGGTTGGAGGTAGAGACGAGGGACATGATGTACGAGTAGCCGAGAGGTTATGTTTGGTGTTTAGGTTTTCAGTTAAAATGGAAAAGTGCAGGCAAGCGGGTGCGGGACGAAATCCGGGCGATGCACATAAAGCTTTCGGCGCGTGAACTTACAAATAAATAAACCAGTTCCCCCTCCTTGCACCACAGCGCAGCCTCCGCCTCACCTGCTGCGGCGCGCAGCGCGTACCCCGTATATTACACGCTTAAAAGCATGAAAATGAACTTTTAGCGTCGGCGCTTAAAAGCTTGTCTCATCTCGTCCTCGTTTACATAAGAAACAGCACAGGGTTTATTTACAAGGCAAAGCTGCTTGTTGTTGTATTAGGTGTTCGTTTCGAGGTGGACTTCCCGCGTTCCGGTTCACATTCCTCCTAAGGAATTCGGTCACTTTCAGTCTCCTTTTTTGAAACGGTACTTATCTACATACTGTTTTGTAATTGTTGAGTCGTGTTGCCACACGTTTTTAAAGTAAAGTTATTGGTATTCATCAAGTAGGGTTTTATTTTAAATAGATCAAGCGAATATCCCGAAATAATGCAAATAATTATATGAGTATAGTGAGCAGAAGGGATTGTATGGAGTGCGGTCCAGTGCAGGCTGTACGGGTAGAGGGGGTAGGTAGAGTATGAGTGTATAGCGTAGCGTTCGGGTGATGGCGAGGCGGCGAGGGCGGTGCGGGGCGGCAGTTCGCGGGGAGACACGCGCGTGAGTGGTCGCCCTCGCCGCTATCGGCTAAAAGCGGCGCGGCCGCGAAGTGTGATGCGAGCGCGCCGCCCGCCATGGCCACGCTCGGCCTTTCCAAGGTGTTCATTCTGGACAAGTACTTCACTGAACTGCAAAAATTCTGGGAGACGGAAAAGAAGCTACAAGGTGAGCAAGCGACAACCCTAAGCCTCCACCGAGCCTACGCGGCACTGCGTGGACGCCGACGACGAGATTGTGAAGATAATAATACTTTTATGTCGTTTATTGTCAAAAGCTTTACATTTTTCTCCTGTCAGCGTCGGATATGTATTCGTAAGTTTTAACTTGATCCGGCTCGAAGGACTCGGTACGATGATAGAGCACTGTTCTTTCTTCGCCATTTTTTGTAGGTCTTCGAGCCGTAAATTGAAATAGTTTGAATGAGTCACGGAGAAAACCGTTTTGTGTTTTAAATATGGTGTAAAACATTGTCTACCTCTGTCGCTTTGGTTCAAAATATGTATAAGAAAGGAACTATATTATTGATAAACTCTTACGATAGGTATCGTTTTAAAAACATTTCTTTATCAATACCCACTTAAAAGTATTCTTATCTAAAAACTTAATTGTTTAAAGTTCCATTATGACTATGTAACTTAAAGTAAGCCTAAATGAAATAATTATGTTTTTCCTATGATCCATCTAGCGTTATTATTATGTGTACCTATTTAAAGTTGAGAAATAAAATAAATGATAAAGGTTTATAGGTAATTAATTAGCTTTCGTTAAGACCAGTGCAACTTACGGAAAAAACGAGAATTATATTTCATACGAGTAGGCAATGTAATGCAAAATTGCATAATATTAGGCTTTGGCGACTAACGGCCCGGGTTGCAGGCCTCGCCTCGGGCATAGATAGGAGGCGCGCGGCGGGGGACGGGGCCTACAGGTATCTCGGTAAATTTGGCCCTTACGAACCCGCCGCGCGCCGCGCCACAGCCTTCGTTGGCTCTGGCATCTTAACTACCTAAGTGCTTCTCGTAGTCAAACATATTATCTTAAAACTTTTGTGGTAGGTTTAACTGGTACCGCGTATGGTTACCTCTGCTGTATATTACATAGAAATACCGAAGCGGTTGCTAATACAATCTTTACGATTAATTAGTAAAATCCTAATACTATAAATACTTTTGTTTCAATGAAAATCAATTTATAGATCAAATGTTTTCCGTGTTGATTTTGTCAAAGATTTATCAGTGTAAGTTCTGCTGCAGCAAAATACATAAATCTCGAATGATTATAGGTATTTTAAGTTCTGTGTACGGTCGTACTTACTTAAATAACGACAAACAGGTGTCACAGTTAGCTTTCAATATTTTTCGTGTAAAGAAACATATTTATGGGTAATTTTAGGCTACATAATATGTTATTATATTGCTTTGCTTACATGAATACTCGTTAACAAACGAGTACATACTACTCGTATCATAAGCTCTCAGGCACGTTTATAATGCAGAGAAAACGTGTGAGTGCGCTTAATACTATAACTTGACACCTGTATCTAAGGGTACATTTGTGGAGGTATGGTGCGTATATGTGTGCTTGGGTGCGCGTGCGGCCGCAATTACATGGGCGCGCTGCGCACGCGCAGTTTTTGCTGCTCTGCGCCTTGCGCTGTCCTTATATTATATTATTGTATGTGGTAGAGCAAATTCTGCTATGCCTCACCATACCATGGTTATTCCCTGAGCAGTTTCCTGCTCATCGTAATCATTATTTCACTCAAGTCATTACAACTCATTCTTGTCCAACTTCAATTTCAACCAAGGCCTAGGTACTATTTATAGGCCTAGGTATATTTTGAGAAAGTTGTTTTTTTACATAAAAATTATTAAAAATACAATATAGATAGTGCTCAAATATGTTTGAAGTTTCTATGAACCGATTTTTATGTAACATGTTCGCGCTCGCATAAAAAAGACATCAACGCGCTCAACTCCTTTACATGTTCAATATAACCATTACGAATAATTATTTTTTTTGAGACAACAATTTGAGATACCTCGTTTGCTAGAATTTTAGTAGTGAAAGTACTTTTGGAGGAGTATGTGACGGAACTTCACTGATATAATTAATGCGATGTGTGTACATATTGCTTGATGGAATTGTTAAAAAATTTAAGTATGTAGGTACTTTTCGTTATTTAAATTTGATGTATTGTGTAGATCTTATGCGCAATTCATCGAAGCCATTCAGTTAATGCCTATGATATAAATCATATGCAAACAATCAAATCTACGAGTATGATACGCTTACGAACTTAATGACACACTTTATGGCAAATAATTAAATAAACATATTTTATAGTATCATAAATCTTTCCCTGTCCCATGAAACACATATGAACATTTCTATTATGTGTTCTTCGTGGACAGGGAACCTGTTAAAATTATAATCCATTAACTTTAACATTAACTAAAGTTATCCGACAGCGCGTGCGTGACTTGTGAATATCACAAATCTTTTGGGAACTTCACACAAACTCTCACGCATGTCAACTTTCTCATTATGATTTCCTACTGTCTGTTACAATTGCAGTTATCAGTGATCATTAAATTAAAATATGCATTAAACCTTTAAGCATTAGTGTTCATTAAAGATTTGTATGTACTAAAAGTAAACAAATACGCTAACATACATACGGTCACACGAGTTCACGGCTCGAAGTACGTTTGTGTCATGCAGTATTTTAGTATAAGTATTATACTTACATATATAGCCTTATCGTTAAAATAATTTTCTTGCAGAAGGGCTAATATTCATTGTCACACGACCGTAACCGGGCGCGATGGTATCTAGCCCAGCCTCACGACCCGCCTCTCACTGCAACCGCCTGCCTGCAAACATTTCCACGTACGGCCGTATTACGAGTATGTACCTTAAATAAATTACATACAGCTGGATATAGATTGCAGAACAATGGCCGAACAATGGCAGGAGTAGGATGAAAAGTTGCTTCGTCGCGATTAAACAGTGACGCACGTCGGCGCCGGCCGCGCGGCCGTCTCGTATCAGATGCCATGCTTTCAGAACCGCGTTTAAAATGACCTGTCTTTCCTGCTAGATCAACTTAAATTTTAGCCGGTTTTGAACTATCATAATTTCCACTGTAACGCGCATAGCCCCACCGGTAGTGTGGGTCGCGAGCCGTCGGTTCCGGTTGTTATCGACAGATAACATTAGTTAAACCTGATTTGACTATCTCCGCCAATCAGCATTGGAGCAGCGTGGTGGAGTATGCTCCAAGCTGCTTTCCCCATTTGTGTGCAGAGAGCCGTGCCCACCAGTGAGACAAAAAATGTTGAACAAATTTCTGGAGTAATTACTATTTGGCGCTACCTAGGGGTGGCCTACTGTGGACGTCAAAATTAGAACACAATCAGACAACAAAACTATAGTACTACGTATACTTCGTATAACTTCGTTCTTTTGCCAAATTGGTTCAAAACATGAAATGTGCATTACATATTCTGTTAACAGAAGCATTACAGGTACGCTAAGCTGTAAGCTAGAGGAGGAATGTACTCGTATATGCACGAATGATCATTTTCATTATAGTAAACAAGCTCACGCAGTGTTTTTCTGAATTGTTGAAGTTCTCTAAGGCAACTGCATTCTTGTCCTTATGGTGTGTTACTCGAAGGTATGAGACGAGGCCGTAGGCTAGTGCAACTGCAGTGGCGAGGTGTCGATCGCTTAATGAGAAAATTCCTGTGCTCTCGGCTTGCCACCTGCACGTGGTTGCGGCGCGTGCAATGTTTTTTTGCGGACGCGAGGCGCGATTTGCCGTGATTAGATACGCGACGTGCGGCATGACGGGTTCCTGATCCTCGCCCGCACCGGCTTGCCGCATTGCCGGCCTCCACATTGACCTCACGTTATTGCGAAATTAGTTTATTATCAAAAAAATGTTTTTGTGTTTATCGACCAGTTCTTAACAGTATTAGGCACGAGCCTATAATGCTACATAAATGTGTCACCACCTGAAATAAAATGACGATCGTTCGGAGGTATTTTTAAAAATGCTAAGTTAGATACCCAGCGCAGCGGCCAAATATTAGTACTAACCGTGGCACCCACAACATACAGAACAGAACCTCATATTAGGTAACTGAACTTAAGATTGAAATCCATCTCGAGTGCGAACCTAAGTAGATATTAAAAGTATGGCGATCTGTGTAGTGAATACATCATGGTCTAAAAAATAACTATACAGCTGTTAGACTAAAAAATTTAGAAATCTGTGTACGCGGTATCGCATTGTTTGTCTCATGAAGAAAACAATTCCCATACAGCGGCGTCTTTCGGATTGGTGAGCATGTGGCGGCATTTGTAGGTAAGCGTTGTGACGCGGTGAGGGCCGCGCAGTGTTCGTGCCGCGATCCCAGTTTTTGCGGCGCGCATGCGATCGCGCGGGGTTCACTCGAGACCTCGGGACCATTTAACCGATGTGTAGTCTGAGGGCGATATATGCATAAGCGCTTTTTTGCTTGCAGTTTAATCGAAAACATTTATGAGGGCGTTTAATGCGAACAAGCTTGGAAGGAGGCGCGTGCGGACGGAAAGTAAAAGCTCAGGCGCACGCTGCTCGCCGCTGCTTTTTGCACAAACACCTCAGATGTCCGCGCTGCGCATGCGCAATGAGAGGAGACTCTCCCACGCAAGCCGGAAACTAGCTGTACGCTGGCATTCCATAAGAACTCAATGCCATCTCGTAACGAATACTAATTTAAATAGACTCGGTCACAAAATACGCTTCATTACTTAATATTGAGGTACTGGGTATCTATAGCAATTTTAAAGGGTACCCAGTGGGCAACTTTTATATATCTAAGTTGAAAACCAATCGTAAAGAAATGCATAGTATTATCTAGTTAACATACAGAGAATAAATTAATAATAAAAGCTACGTTGCTTGTTAGAACAATAGCCCCGCCCTGCCACTGTGTGGGGCTCTAGGCCGGTCAGTTGATCAGTTGTATAGCTGCCCAACACTATAACCCATAGTACCAATTACCGACTGTAATAATATTATTGGCTGCAAGTCATGCGCACTGTGCTCGATAGGTCAGCAGTGCAGCGCGACCAGCCTTGTTCCCGCAAGCTGCACTCTGTTCTCGTCGATACGAGTATTTGCGGCACATTACAGGTTCTTTATCAAAATTAATTTATATTTTACGAGTAGAAGGTTTTTAATTAATTTGCAATTTAGCTTTGTGCAAGCAATTTTATATTTTTGTAGTTACCTAAAAACTGAAAATTATATTTAGATCTCCCTATATTTCTGGAATATAAATTATACGGTGGCTATAAGAATGAAGTGTGACTCAATGGTATTAGTTATTGAAAGCAAGTTGACAAGTTCATGTTTGCATGACGCGCCGCAGCGCCGGGCGCCGGCACTCGTACTGCGAGCGCGATGCCGCCGCGAAGCCGCCGCCCGCACCTCATCCACTGAAGCAGGAAGAAAGTGTTTTAACTTTCACAGTTTCGGAGTCGTTTCCTGCCGTCACGAATGCCACCTCAAAATATTTGGGGAGAGGCGAGGGACGCGGCCCGAGCGGTGTCCTTCGATTGTTCACCAATAAAAAGGTTTTTGACGTGAGCGTCGAGCAACAGGGAACTCAGAATTATACCCTAAATGTGGTATCGGAAGGTCGGTATTGGCGTAAGGCAGTGCCCGGAACACGACCGAGAGCGGGCTGGAGAACCGGTCGTGCCGCCCCCGCCCCGCGCCGCCCCGCGCCCGCGCCGCGCCCGCGCAGCCTCCGCGCCTTGCTGCGATGTAGTCAGGTGATCACTGTGTGATCCTAAACATCCCATGGCCCAATCTAATTCCAAACCCATTATTTATATAATGAATATTTGAAATTAACAATAAGTATTAACTATTTTGTGATTTCTGGAAATAGATAAATTTCAGTAATATCATTAATAACGACGCCCGACGCACCCATACCTTACCTTAGATAGGAGTTCAATTTGAAGTTGGAGGTGCCTGGGCATCGGTTTCAGTGACCACTTAGTTAGAATAATTTAGGTTAGGAGGCCCGCTCGCTCCATTGCTACTCATTTAATATTAAAACACGCATATACGAGTACGACTACATTATGTTGCGCTCAATTTTAAACTACCTTCCTAATATAATATCTACATAAACTGAGTATATCTTTAATTTTTCAGAGTCTTAAAAGATATTTGCATCTGAACGCTCGACCTACTCGTATGTAAAGCTTATAAAATATTTATTGCTGCAAAATCTCGAGTACTTACGAGTAGGTATGTAGAGTTCGAAAAGAGAGCTGAACCGCTTTGCCATGGATATTGTACTGATTGTACAAGTTGAACAATATTGTGAATAACGGTACCTGCCACTATCGGGGCCCTCAGAGCGCACCGCAGTGCCGCTTGTCCATTGAATTTTTTTTTAAACAATATTGGAAAAGAAATATGTTTGTTTCATTATATTAATTAGTGTGTCTGTGTCGTCAGTTGTTCACACTTCAACATGGTATTGCACGCAATACGTTTAGCATCGCATTACGCATTTTGGTATTGGGTGGTCGTGTAACTCACGTTGCATTTGTCGTGTTCCAGACGCATCGTCTTCCAACGAGGCGGTGCACCTGCAGCGACGGCTGCTGAGCCTCAGCTCGGAGCTGGTGACGCTCCGCAACCACCTGCACGTGGGCGGCGCCGCAGCGGCCGCGCAGCCCGCCGTGCCGCCGCGCGCGCCCGCGCCGCCGCACCTGCCGCCCCCAGCGCCTCTCGGTAACTACATCTACCACTATATGCCACCGGCGAATTTTCTAAACCCAAAATTCATATTCTAATAACTTTACGATCTATGACTTTGATTCATAATTTGTACATGTAAAGGGGACGCGCGGTGGCGGAGCGGCGGCGCGGCGGGCGGCGCGGCGAGCGGCGCGGCGAGCGGCGCGTCGAGCGGCGCGGCGGCGGACGTGGACGACCTCATCCACCTGCGCGGGCCGCTCACCGAGGACGCCGTAGTGCGTGCTCTGCAGGCGCGCTTCTACCAAAACAAGTGTTATGTACGTATACAGTATAACTACTCGTGTGTATACGCTCACTTTACAATTAACTTTAGCATTCACTGTATTGTGAGATATCTCAGTGCAAGCCTCAAATTATAAGTGAGTGTCAAGCGGTTGACGCCCTTACCCCTAAAACCTTAATACCCACGTCATTAAAGCTTTGTGCTATCTCCCGACGGGTAGATTTTTTCTAAGTTTGCTACCTGTATCGTCGAGATTATTCAGTGAGTCGCATTGTTCGAGAATAGATAAATAGCAGGTACTACCTTGTCGTCTCCCGCACAACACCGCCCCTCGTATCCTGTGGGAGCGTGGTGCGGGGGACGGGATGTAATGTGGTGTGTGGTGTGGTGCGCAGACGTCAGTGGGCCCCATCCTGGTGGCGCTGAACGCGTACACGGACGCGGGCAACGCGCTGACGCCGGGCGCGGCGCGCGCGCTGCGGCCCGACCTGGCGCGCCTCGTGCACGACGCCGTGCGCCACCAGGCCGACACGGGCTGCCCGCAGGCCATCATCTTGTCCGGTACGTCCTCCACCGCTCTCTGCGCCCGAAACTGAATGTCTATGAACTGTACCTATACTTAACCATTTATTTATTTCCATTTACAACTAATGATTTTATTATTTATTTTTAGAAAGTAACATAATTTTTTTTTATTAGAGGTTATAGATACTCTGTAGTTAAGTACCTACCAAGTAATCTATCTACCTAAGTACTCTTCTGTAACGCTATACGATAGGAAATGTATGTATAGATGGGTATGAAGACTATCAGGGTTCAGTATAAAGTGTGAGCAGCGAGTGTGAGAGTGTGATGTGTCGCAGGCGTGTCGGGGTCGGGCAAGACGTACGCGTCGATGGTGCTGCTGCGGCGGCTGTTCGAC
>DWAV01000624.1:0-17878 GCA_018231305.1 Noctuana lactifera
TGCCACTTCAGTTTGCTTATTCTGCGAGCTATGTCGGTGACCTTAGTTCGTCTACGGATTTCGTCGTTGCGGATTCTACAGCGTAGAAAAATACCGAGCATAGCTCTCTCTATAGCTCGCTGAGTGACTTTGAGCATACGAATGAGGCTCATAGTAAAGGACCACGTGTCAGCGCACTATGTTAACACTGGCAACACACATTGTTCGAACACTTCCGACTTCGTAGTTTCTCGAATTCGATTCTGCCAGGATCACTATATCATCGGCAAATCGAAGGTGTGTGAGGTGTTCGCCATTGATATAACTACGTACGAGTAGGTATAAGTGCTAATTAAACACTTGAAAATAATAATCATATCACGATCCTTGAAATATCGAAAACGCAATCCAAATCCAAACGCAAAACCTTCATTATTAGTTCGGTAGTATTGTTTTTAAATTACGGTCTGTCGTCCCTAAACACGTCTCGGCATGAGAAAATCGATCTATCACAAGTGTAGATGACCCTTCTAGACATGTGCATCAGTCGCTGCAGGTTTTTGAGCCTTAATTTCTTCGACATAAAGCAAAGGATTCCTTGTAAGGTAAATATAGCAGGTGTCGATTGCTCCGTAAAAATCAAAACTATGAGATCGGCACACAAAGCTGCAGGACGAAGGAGCATTCACCCCCAGGTCACGGAACGGAAGGTCGAAAGACGCTTTTGCAGGACGACGGTCCCTGCACATAGATTGCAAGGTTTAATGCCTTAAAAGTCACGTATTAGTAGCCACAAATTGTTTCAACACAGTAACAATCAATCAAATAAAATCTCAAGTTCTTGTTATTCGGATCGTTCACTTTTTAGGCGGTATTCAGCTTGCAAACACTTTAATAGGAAGGACCTAATAGAATTGATTTGTCGTATTGACGCATACTTCTAAAGTTTAACTAACAAACCAAAAATCTTGTGTTTTATATATAAGTCAGTTAGCGTAATAAAATCGCTATCAATAAATTTTAAATGCAAAGTATATAGACACATAACTTCTTTCTATAGAATGTATAGGAAGTAACTAGTTAGCGGGCGTGAGTATTTGCAGATCCTATTCTATAAGTTTTCTTAGCAATTAAATTAATGGATTCCAAGAGTGAGACTGCGCCTCAGTGGTTTTAGTGTTAGGTTTCCTTTGAGTGACGGTTCAGAATGATCACAGGACGTAAGACGCTTTGAATAACTTTATATGTGAGTTGGATCGTTGCGTTACAAATTAAATGTATTTAATATATTGTATTCAAACAGTTTGTATACTTTGTATATTTACTGGAACACTTAGAATAGGTTACCTAATGGTTGTAATCTGTCGATAATAACTGGGACCGAAGCACGGAAGCGCACATGAAAATCAGCTACTAAAGTCACGCATCCAAGTACAGACCGCGCCCAATGTTGCTTAACTTTTGAGATCGCTTTCGATCTACACTCCAGCAGGGCAATATATCTAAGCGTGCTTCGAGTTATTATGATCTATAAAAAAGTAGTAGGTACTACATGAAACCCCAAGTTATTACTTCCAACACTTAAATATGTACGACGTAATATTACTAAGTGGTTTCCTAAAAATTCAAACTAAGTATTCACCCTCAAAAGGGTAGCGCTGATTGGTAAATAAATTAGGTTTAAGTTTAAATAGTAGTAGTAGTAAGAAATAGTTTGAAAGTCCAGTCAAGTACTTATTCACTTGGAGTACAATGTACTCAGTACTTAACATTGAACGATTTTGTCTGGAAATTTTATCGGCTTTTTGTGACGTTAGGTGTCTTTTGTTTAAGCATCGCTAGACTTTTAATATTAAGTTTAGAGGGTGCAGAATTTTTGCTCTTTTGTTAGCCTAGCATTATTTTGTTCTCATTATACACCTATTTTCAAAGACATGTTTAATTGTAACTTACTAATAGGAGCCTTAACCATTGTATAACAAAAAACCAAGATTCACAATGAGCGGTTCTAAAACGTCGTTGAGAAAAGATTGCATTTTGCACTCATTTCTATTTTTTAGTTCGGCTTGCTATTAAAAAATTTTTAAAATATTATTTCAATTTGTACTTTTTAACAACGCGCAATTACAATGAAGTAATTGTACCTACTCGCTACGCTTGTGTTAGTAACACAAACAGAATACACTACTTGCCACGTGTAAGTTGCATAATATTAGAATTACCTGTTTGTTGCAAATTCGCGGGAAATGATTCCGGTTCGTGCCGCATTGTTATAAACTACTTAGCTCGAACTCATTTTATTAATAGACTTGCATTCCTTCACATAGCATAGTTAGTTAGGGTGAAACTTAGGGGGAAATTTGACCAAATTTCTGTCAGAATTTGCCGACAGCTGACTTCCAGCCCTCGTTCATTTTGCGTCTGTTTACGTCCGTTTAGACCGAGTTTCTGTAGCTTATTATTTTGTGCCGATAATGTTTGAATGGCATTGACACTATTGATGTCACGACCTTGTAAAGATGCGGTAGTTATGCGGCACTCAGCTCAGGTCGTTCAGGTTTTTAAACCAAATTAAAATTTATCAGCAAAACTCAATCTATAAAATCCGGCCATTTTACATTTATCTAGCACAAATTAGTATCCAATGATTAGTAACGAGTAGTAGGACGGTATCTTTCAATGGAATCCATAATTTAAAAAATTACCTCCCACCGTTTTATGACTATTGCATAAACATGGTAGACCAGAAATTGTGGACAGAACTTTATTCTATTTTATCTTCCATGATGACTTTGACATGGACGTTTCCATATTGCCTGGTCAAAGTCCTAAAATGCATATTATGGGTTTTAAGTGAGGTTGTACTGTAGGATTAGTGTCAGTCATTTAAGACACAGGCAACGAAAGCATGTTATCTAGTACAAATTCAAGACGAAATGTTGCAGTACATTGTTCTACAAAACAAAATTTTGGTTAATATCGTATGTACAGATAACACAAGAAAAATATCATAACTTTTAATAACACTTTCCAATTTATTACCTATTGTGCAGGACATTCAGAAGTTTACGAGTACCTATGGGATGAATCAGATGCATTATTTGTGACGTAGTAACTCTTCGCAGGATTCTGCGGTGTCATGTCATGAGTGTACAAATACGTTCTTGAATAACTGATTACTTAAAAAAATGAGATTTTAAAATTTCTGTTTTTCGTATATTTCTTATTGATACATTTTAATGTAATTATGGATTAATTCCATGAAGTTAATGGTTATTTACATTTAATTTACAAATAGGGTGTACCTACCATTTCATAAAGATCGTAACAGCTGATGATAGAAGTAGGTATAGGTTATAGGCACTCAAATTCAAATTCAATTTTTTTTATTTATTATAAGGTACACGTATTGGTACACTGGATGAACGTCAAATAATTACGTAGGTCGGGAGAAAAATTCCGGCGGAAAAAAACTCTCAGAACTCCTTTAAAATCAAGTATATAAATTACAAGTTATTAACAAATTACGTAGTATAGCATAAGCCGGATAGTGAAGCCTGATAGCACTTACCGTGTTAGGCCTGTTGTCAAGGAAATGATCGTAGATAGCGAGCCCTGCGAGAGCCAACAGCAGGCCAGTGTGGAAACCAGTCATGAAGAGACCCACGTACTGAATCAACATCGTGATGAGGCCGAACAGCAGACCAGCACAAATCGCCACACCTACAACAAATAGCTTTTCAAATGCCTAGAACATTCAATCAACGTGATATCTTTTATTAAAAGTATCAGACATTGCTGCACTGCCTAAATAAGTTCAGACCCATATTTGGACAACATTTCCTTTCTTTGTACTCACCGACGTTACCGTAAGGTGGCATTAGGTACTCCTGCAGACAGATAAGATAAACAATAGCTGACCCAAATGTGAAGCCCGTTAGGAACATGCTAGCTTTAAAGCATCGATAACCTGCAACAATAATTTACTGATTATGCATTCACGTCTAAAATAAAACAATGCATTTTAACGGTAACTTATACCTACGCGATTTGCATATAGACAACTAGTTCACTTTCAATGCGGGAAACGCTTTCATAAGGCAAACAGTTCTTAAACAGTTCGGTGAAAAAAATATAGCACTATAATTGGGCCAGTGCCAGGTCAAATGCAGCTCTCCGTTTTAACGAACACAGCAGAACAATTTTTACGCTTAGCAACTGTAAAGTAGACTTACCGAACAGGGTGTATACAATGCCGAAGGCAATGTACATTGCACATATGATGCTCACGATAGGGTCATAGTTGTAGTTAATGGAGGTGCAGTAGGAGCCCTCGATGTGTGGTCCGTTGAATTTGATCGTCATGTTGGGAGGGCCTCGCGTCACCGGCGGCACTAGCTGACCCACAGACGACATCTTATATCGTCAATTGCAGTACCTTAATTATTGTTTGTGAACTGCGAAAATTTATTGTGTTGAAAAAGCAATTCTCTAATTCTCGTCTCTCATCTTATTTAAATTATTTATTAATATTCATTTATTAAATTTATTTTGTCAAGAATTCATTGAGATTTGTATAAATTGACTGAAATATGACGATGAATGTTAAATGTGCGGGAAAAATGTATCTAATAATTTTAACAGGAGAAAAAAAAGGCCGAAAAACATGTCTATTTTTAAAAATAAACAATAAACTTTTTTTATGTTTTTCAAATTGGGTATAAAATAGCTCTTTCTTTGCAAAGGTGTTTTACTGACATGCTATTAAATTAATCTAAACATATAAAATGTTTTATCCTGAATGCGCAGCCTAAACCACTGATCATAGAGACCTGAAACTTTGAGGGTGTGTTCTTTATATGACATAGGCATCCAATAAGAAAGGATTTTTAGAAATTGTAACCCTAAGGGAGTGAAAAACGGGGGCAAAGTTTGTATAAGACAATGTGATTCCTTGACCCAATTAAATATGAAATCCAGACGAAGTCACAGGCATAATCTAGTCCTTTTTACTAATTAAAGCACTTAATTAAGATCAACCTGACCTTTACACCAATTAAATTAGATTAATATCTTAGAAGATATCACAGAATTATATAATTACTTTCAGCAAAAATTAAAACTGACTTCAAGCTAAAAAGCGAGAAATAATTTAAGTGATTACAGACTTCGTGAAATGATTTTGTAATCTGCCTTTTGAAATCTTCATTAATTCACCATTAAGCCATTAAAATTCATTATTCTGTTGATACAATATTAAAAATTATTCTCTATTTTTAAGTTTAACTGGCTATTAAAGCTTTATTATTATGTATTACTGTTGGACATGGGCCTTTTTCTTTAGCTAACTAAGTAGAGAACTTAGGTAGTCTAAACTGTGCTCGGCCACACTATTTTTTTATGAATGGATGTTTCAGTGTTTGACTATTATTTAGTAAAACAAAATCTTTGTTCACTAAAACAGTCCACTGCATCAAATTAAAAGTCGAAATATAAAAATCTATATGATTTAACACAAAATGATGCTAACATAATAAAAGTAACAACAATATAGGCCTCATAAGTGTTAGGAAACATCAACAATAACCCATAAGTACTTGTTCCGGGAACTCAAAACACAACATAACAATGTTGTTGGTGAATAGCAAAATAAAATAATGATCAAATATTATTTAATGAGATGTCACAAACAATTTAAAAGTAACAAATACAGTGTGGGCTCAAATTAGTTATCCATCCATCAGCATTTGGAATGCCAGCGACAGTGCTACCCAGTTATAGGAAATTACAAGATGGTTGCAGCTGAATCAATCAAGATCATAATTATCATATTAGACAGAACGTATTTTTCATACGTAATATTGATTACAAAATAAAAAAATTTACGACTCACTTTTAGTACTATTGGTGGTCTTAAAATAATGAAATAAGAATGAAAAAAAAAATTACGACAATTTTACATTAATGTAATATCAAATCAAAATACCTAACTCGAAAGATAACTTTCACCGTATCTCTATAAAAATTCAATAAAATCCACACAGACTTTACATGAAAACGAAAGCCTAAATGGGAAAACAATAAATAAAACAATTTTTAAAAAAGATTTATAAAAACTCACCATTGTCGCAACAAATCGTCAGTTTCACATTGTAAGTAAACCAAAATAAACGTAATTAAATTCTCTCAACAATTAGGACTTCTCTATAGAATTATTAAACACATTAATCTAATTACTAGACCGAATCATATCTACTTTTAGCGCCATATAGTATTTTCTATACTGAAGATTCAATAATATTTTAATCACAAAGGCTTTTCACAGTTTCCATAAAATTTTTACGTGCGTAACCACTACCCTTCACACTTCACTCACACTGACTGAGACTGACTGAATCACAGACAGACTTCACCACAGAGTAAGAAGATTCAAGATTATGCTGCATTCAGCATTGTATTGAAAGTGACATGTGCCATTGATTCGGAGTCTACGACATCTATGGTAGGTGGTAGGAATAGTTCGGAACACAGAATATTTACTATTATAAATATATAATAAATATATAATACGCTTATTTTAGGTCGTTTACATATTCGCGTAAGCTCATGGCGTTGGGCGTGTTTATACGCGGGCGCTTTTTGCGAATGACGTTTATTAAAATACTGATGTACGAACGAATAAATGAACGAAAGTTTTATTGTACTGGGTAATATTAAATTGTCGAATTTATTTTCACGATTGTTTTTGAATAATCAATTTAAAGACACTCCTAGTTTGTATAAACGTACAAAAACCGTTGTTAGCTTAAAGGTAAAGTATAGTTGGATTTGGGTAATTAAACGATAACTTCGACTGGTCCCTTGCATTGCAATTCCGTTTAACGACGACGACGAGTCAACACAAAGTTGAATGGTAGTATAACATGGGGGAAAGCAGGATAGGGACTTCTTATTTTTATTGGCATATAATAGTTTTAGATTTTATATAGGGGTAAATTTCTGATCCCAATCCCGAATCTCTCCCTTCCTCTCCCACGATCAAATCAACAAACAAACCACTAGACATATAAATTAAAAACCCTCAAATTTCAAATTTGAACCAGAATTTTTTTTCTTGTGTTCAAAATTATTAAATTTTTAATATTATATGGCAAAACATTGTAAAGCAGTTTTATTTTAATTTTTTTTCTGGTTTCTCTTTTTTATGTGGGTGTTTTGGAACACAGGTATTGGTCGGCAACTCGGCAACGCATACGTCGCACGCTGCCAGCCTGCCCGCTTGCTGCCACCTGTCATGCCAGCTGTCACTGTCAATGTGGTCCGCCCGCCCGCGCCCGTGCCCTGTCTTGTCCTGTATCGTATATAGACTTAGAGAGTAACACTGTCTGTAACAGTACAGTACTCATAGTATAGTACTTATATCCATTTAACATAATTTAGTGGCCGCCGGTTCGTACCGTCATAGTGATTTTGCAAAATTGTTTCCAACCAAACTTTTGAACATATAGAACTGGTATGCTTTCGCACCCAGTGCGTATCCTACGATGTTTTTATAATTTCAAGAGAAATAAAATCACCAGCTGCGTAAAATTTAAGTAAATAACTACGTCCTATCACCAAGATCAATAATGAAAGTTACGGTGACCACTCTTAATGACGAGCTATTCGTTTTGGACGTTTCGGAAGATTTAGAGTTAGAAAATTTTAAAGCCTTTTGTGCAATCGAATCGGGATTCCCAGCAAAGGAAATCACACTAAACTTAAATGGCATGCCTTTGGGTGACGGCAAGAAATCGATGAAGCAACATGGCGTCAACGACGGGGACGTCCTTGTATTAATACACATGCTGCAATCCGCGCCGAACTCCAACTTGAGCGATGCAAACCAAGGTAAACAAAATTTCATAAAGTAGACACGGTTTTCATATTACTGCATTGTCATCCACTCATTGTCACTTTAATAAGTCATGACACGCCGTTTTTGGCAAGTATTTCTGTCACAATTATAAAAACAATAAATTTAAACGTCAAAAAAATTAAAATTAAGAAAACATTTGGTTTCAAAATTTTTTTATTATTTACCTATCTAAAAATATTTTTTGTTGCACAGCACTTCCAACAGGGTTTCCAAACCTTGACTTTAGCAATATACAAGTACCATCTGCATCAGCTGTAGGCAGTTCATCAATGGCTGCGAGCAGGGCCCCGCCAGTGGAAGAGGATCCACGCATAATAAGAGAAATGTTTCTAGCTAACCCTGATCAGTTGGCTTTACTGAAACAAAATAACCCAAGGCTGGCTGATGCTCTTCTTACAGGCAATGTTGGTAAGTAACAAACTTATACATTTCTTTGTCATGTACACTTTCCATATTATGGTAGAAATATAGTACCTACCTATTTGTTTTTATTTTGGAACAAAGCTATAGGTTACATTACTCAGTAAACAAACTTCTATGATTAGAAATGAAGATCTCAGTCTGATTTTATTGTTTATTAAACAATTTATCTGAGACTGTGCTTATTGTTGATATTAAAGACATTATCTAAAAAAGAGAAGGCAATGGATCCAAACACTTGTAGCATCAATATATGGGTGAAAGGCCATAGACATATCCTTACGGTATAAGTTTAATACACAAGAAATATAATATTGTTAACTTAGTTGAAAAGAAATAGCACTGTTCATTTATTTAGGTAAATATCCTGTTTTGATCACACTCACCATATATGGGATGAAATTTATTTTTATACCCCTACCCTATTTTTGCATCCATCCACCCTTCCGCCTTCAGACGTTAACGGCTGGACTTGGCCGCTCTTTGGTGGCTCCACTCTGACCGGTCCTGTGCCTTGTGAGTCCAGCAGTACCACTTACGAGACTAATTACTAGAACACTATACCTCAATTTCAGACTGATATTATTGTAACCTCAAGAGAGGCGCTCATCATCATAAAATTCAATTGAATCAATGATTCATTTTTTTACAGATACATTTTCTTCAGTGCTTCGTGACCAAATATCTGCTCGAACTGAACGCCAGCAGCAAAGAATTAGGTAAATCATTTTTCTTTCATCTTGTCTTCAAAAAAACACAAAATCCAAAAAATAGATATTACGATTTGCTCTGTTTTTTACTCAGTAACATGTCAAAACTTAAAATCATTAGGATGATGAATTCGGATCCATTTGACACGGAGGCTCAGCGTTTGATTGCGGAGGAGATACGGCAAAAAAATATTGAAGCTAATATGGAGGCAGCCATGGAGTACAACCCTGAAACTTTTGGAACAGTTGTGATGCTTTACATAAATTGCCATGTAAACGGGTATGTTCATTGAAATTTCTCAATTCTGTGGGGTTATTAATTTTGTATAGAGATATAAGAGACAGGTAGGTATAATAGTTGCTGCTAAATCTTTACTAACAAAGTTTGATAGTAAACTAAAACTTTACTATCAAACCAACTAACTCTACTACTGTGGGATGATAGTTCAAATAGTTTATATGCACATAATAATACTGTATTTTCAATACTGCTTTACATGTGTTAAAATTTTAAATTGATGTAACATGTTAAAGTTTTTGGTAGATGTATAATATAATTCTCCTGTCGAATAGCGAGATCCGATGTTTGTTAACCCTGACCTGAGATGATGAATGATACATTGAATATTTTACAGAAGTGTATTTGCTTTACAGGTTTCCTGTGAAGGCCTTTATAGATTCTGGCGCCCAGACAACAATAATGTCGGCTGCTTGCGCTGAAAGATGCAATATCATGCGTCTAGTTGACAACAGGTGACCATAGCTAATATTATAATTATTTAGTTATAAAAACTTTTAAAACCCACAGCAATTTACTCATAACTTTACCACCTAAATTCTAAATACCTCATTGCTAAATAATTGCTTTCTGGACCACAGGTGGGCTGGTATCGCTAAGGGTGTGGGAGTTCAGAGAATAATTGGACGTATTCACATGGTCCAAATGAGGATTGAACAAGACTTTCTAACAACGTCCTTTTCTGTTTTGGAAGAACAACCCATGGATATGCTATTGGGGTTGGATATGCTCAAGAGGCACCAGGTAATTTTATTTTAGATAGTTCAGTTGTATGATATTGTTTTTTAAATATTAGTTGTAATGGTAATCATACTCATGGCTCAAATAGCGAGCGAAGCTGTGATATCACATATCATGTATGGGTGTCAATTGTTATTCATTCCATTTAGTGGTGAAACATGGTGATCAGTTTTAACTTTTAAAATAACCATATTTTGTGCCATGAATTTATTTGAGAGTTTTATCCGAGTCATTAAGAGTTCATTACTTACCTACCTACATCAGTTACTGCATCGAACTAAAAGTCTAACTATAGTCTCAGGTTAGCAGCCTTTTTTTTTTAGTATTTGTTGTTGTCAACAGTGTAATATTGATTTAAAACGGAACGTGTTGGTGATCGGCACCACGGGCACGGAGACTCCGTTTCTGCCGGAGTCTGAACTGCCGGAGTGCGCGCGACTCTCCGGCCTGTCTGACGACGACTTCGCCGCGCAACTGTCGAGACAGGACCGCGACAAGTCTAAACTAGGTGCGACAGGACAAAAGAAATAACGATTCGTACATAATTTTATTACATTGCGATAGGCGTGATGACAATATATGAAAATACGTTTTGTAATGTTTGTACATACGTTTCATTGCCTTTGTATTAATATTTTTGCATTTGGTAAAGATTTGCGATTGAATACAATAATATTCTTGCAGTTTCTATGTAGAACTAAAATCAGTAAAGCTCGTTCTCGCACGGAAATTTCCTAGAATCTACATAGACGTGACAATATGTTTTTTGGAAAATCATAGTGATCCCCCCATTTTATTTATAAATAAATAAAAATATTTAACGTAAATTTACGTATATAAACGTAATACAAAACATTATAATAATATTTAGTGTTGTCGTCATGTCTGTTCTATTTTGAGCTCAATAATCGCCGACTGGTACCGATCTGTATGACATTTGAAAGCATTTACTGATAAAGGTTTTAACTTTTAACACATTTTGGATGTGGTTTTTTGTCGAGTATAATTATGATAATATTGTGTATATGAGCGTAGGTTCATATAAGTAACTATACCTACTTACTAAGGACCTAGTGACAAAAAATTACAATCAGAGGCTGACCCAATTTTGTTCTTGAAACGACTGTTCCTTAACGACGTTTGGTTTTTTAGTTTTATCATATTAATCATATCGTAAGCCGACTTTCTGATGCAGTGGTTCCTTGTTATTTTTATATGTTTGAATTATTTTTCTGAAGATTTTTTTAAAGTTTATTACAGTGCGCCAAAATAAAAATAGCAATTTGTTATTGGAAAGTAATAAAAAACGTAAAACTTTCAAATGACTGGTTTGTTGTAGTAGTTAGTATAACGTATTAGATACATTTGATAATTCAATCGCATTGATGTGGATTTAAAATTATTTTGACAAATATATTCCTTAATAAGATAATAATACATAATATGAAAATATAATTATAATATTTTTCAAATGGCGCAGATATTATAGTGACATATTTTGTAATATTACAGTTCCTAGCTATGCATTAAATAAATTTAAAAGAA
This sequence comes from Noctuana lactifera, assembly GCA_018231305.1. Classification (NCBI taxonomy): domain Eukaryota; kingdom Metazoa; phylum Arthropoda; class Insecta; order Lepidoptera; family Hesperiidae; genus Noctuana; species Noctuana lactifera. Next base: position 11,612 of record DWAV01000624.1, read on the forward strand.
AAAATTCCATGATTGTATTTCTTCTCAATGAAGTCTTTTTATTTGTTTTAATTTTGGGAAGTTAATAAAGCACTAAAACTCTATATTATGTATTATTAATACATTTTATTAATATTATTATTTATTTTAGTAGTAGTAATTATTAGATTTCATAAATCAAAATTAAAAACTTGAAAAGGTTAAAATTTAATAACAAATATTGGACTGTGCACAGTGTGCACCCAATAGCTTTCAATTTAAAAAAAATCGATAGTTTGAAGTTTATTCATTTGCATACAAAAATATTTAATTGATATTATAATTATTATTTAATTTTATTATATTCAATTTCATATTTTTTTAATATAGGTATGATCTTTTATATTACATGTCACTGACATCTTTCTATTTGAAAATTATTATATACCAAAACTTGGGACCACAAAAGTGTCGTTTTAATCTTTATTTCTAATTTTAATAACTTATATAGACACATATCTTCTAAAATTCATAAAAACATATAATAATATACAATAATACAAGACTGCACTATCTTAGAAATCATCAAAAATGGGCAGAATTGTTCAGAAAAGATGTCCATTTTTATAAGTTTAGGATTAATCACACAAGTCAAACTTGACACTGAAACAGGTTTTTTATGTATCATTATTTTTCCTTTTCATTTTTGTTGGTTTATTTCTATGACATTGTATTATATATCTATTTATATATTATATAACTGAATAGTTATATATTATGTTTTGTAGTAGTTAAGGTATTGCATGCATAATAGTTTTTTTTAATAAAAATATAATGTTTAAGAAATAATAAATGTTGCTTTATATTAATATGCGTGTATGTTTTTTTAATTCTGTTTAATCACTAAAACGTGACCCGGACCTTAAATTGATTGGAAAAAGTGAAGATGAAAGGAAGTGAAGAAGAAATAATGGACCCTCCATTATTTCGTAACCCCGGCGAATTCACCCTATCGACAGTAATACCTATGTAGGTCAAAAAGACGTTTCGCCACTTGGGCATTAGCAAGAATTAATTTACAATGGAGGCATTATAAAATTTAGACAAATCTACTTTATACTATAAGACTCTAAGAGAGGTTTTTTTCCGTACATTAAATATTTTATTGTAATTTCTACTGGGGGGTAGGTACTTTAGTAATGATATAGAAGCCGAAAATATATATTTTTTAAATTTTTGTCTGTCTGTCTTTGGAGGCATCACGTGAAAACCAGTAAACGGATTTGAATGAAACTTGTCATGGTAAACTACCTATATGCCGGATTCACATGTAGGATACTTTTTATCCCGGAAAATGGACATATACATTATAGCGTGTAAAGAAGCATTGGGTGAGATACGTTATGAACGACCTTTACGTACTTAAAATCAAAACTATTACCTATTCAAAACAGGGTTACAGTGCGCTAGGGATAGATGTTAAGGTTAGTGACTATGGATACAGCTAACAAAAGTTTTTGTGTAGATAATGCTTACTGACAATGTTTCTTATTTAAATATACAAAATAGATGTCTGCACAACGTGTTTTATTTTGTGCACCTTAAAACAAATATAACATTCAAAGGTAGGTAGGTAAATACTTAATGGTTCAATGAACCTATTGCAGACTTGGCACTTGGCCGGGATTAGTGAATAAAAACAAGAATGTTGTTACACAATTATGTATAATTTGATTCTTCTGTATATTTTCTTTACAAACGTATAACAAAACCTATTATCTAAAACTTATGCTCTTTTCAGACCTACTCGTAATATTAAAGTCTGTAGGTATAGGTATAGCAGGAATGGCTAAGAGGGCGAAAGCGATAGAGGTAGCCCGCGAGAGTTAAATAAAGTAATAGAAAAAAAAACATTATTTTATTTTAAAATATATTCTCAACGGCTAACAATGAAACGCTAGTGATGATAATAATTATAATAACACTAGTGTCGTTGCATTGTGTGTGTGAGTCGGTCGTGTCAAAGCGGCTCGCTAATCGTTAGAACTTGTTAAGAATGCACTTGTAGCATCAACTATTCCTGGGGTAGGTATAAAATAAAATTATAAATGCAAATTTAGAGTTCAATAAATGTTTCTTTCTCTATTGTAACTGATTTTGCAGTCGATGGCAAGAAATATTTTTTAACACAAATAGACCTCAAAGATCTGGCCACCGGTATATAAGTACCTACTTATATACCAGTGGCCAATCTTTGAGGTCTACGTACCTACGTAGGCACACAAGCACTACACTAGTATGTTAAGCTAATTTCGTACATCTAAAGTTATAAATATTATTGTTAAAATAGAATAAGTATTAACAAAGAAGTAAGTCGTCGAAACTAACTAGCACAACATAATAAGAATAGGTAGTAATAGTGGTCAGTAGGAATTAAAAATTTGTGACGTTTTGTTTTAAAAGGACTCTAGTTACAAAAAGGTTTAAGTAGTAGACACTTAGGTACTAAGTATGAATTTAGGTACCTATGTTATTTTTTAAAATTACCTACCTAGGTAAGGCAAAATAGTTTAATGTTTACAGTTGAAGACATTTATTTTCTTAAAAAGATGTACAACAAATCAAATTTAAAGTTAATAGAATACCTACCTATACTGTTTACAATACCTATACGGTTTTATCAAATTGAAACTTCTTCATAATATTATGGAAGCAGTGCTACAGTGATATCCATTACTTATAGAACTACTTATTGGAAGTACTTTAGGAAGACTTTAGTTTTAAACTTTTTCAAGGAAACCTTCGGCATTTTTGAAAATCCGCGAGGCTGGCGCGGTGCGACCTCTTTTTTGTTGAGGGCAATAGAACAGAACCGCTCCTTATGAATCTTGCTTTTTTATATATTATATTATATTATATAAATTTACATAACAGCTACACACACAAAAAAATGCAATAAGTAGCTAATCAATTGATTATCGATTGCGGTTTCTATCTAAACCATATTTAGACATTAGATACATAAAGCGACACGATTAGAATACAACAGATTTCACAAAAAACAGCAACCGATTAATATTAATAATAAATATAAATAAAATGTACTTATATGATATGACACACTTTATTAGTTACATTTCATGCGCTAAGTTGAACCTATATTATGTTAAACTAAATCGTCAACATCCGGTGGCTGAAAGGCAACTTTTTTCGCCATAGCTGTCAATATGTCAGTCAAACGAGCAAACCTTTGGGTTGGCGTTGTCAGAGCACCTCGTTCTCCCCATAAGAAATTGACGTGAAACTCAGTTTTGAACAGTTCTAGCAAGATGGGGTCTAGAGTGGAACCCAGTGACGACATCTCTTGTACAACTGTTCGGGCATTTCGCTTGAACATGTCCACCTGGTCAGGGAAATGTCTAGCAGCTTCCAGGTGTGCTGCTGTGGCGTTAAAGTCAAACTCTAAGCTATTTATAAGCCCTGAGGGGAACGTGCCGTCTGGTTGCATTAACCCACCGCCATCACCATCTGGAAGTTAAATCGATGTGTATGTTAACATATTGAAGTTATAATGTTTTTGTTTTGTGTACTTATGAATTACCTATTGTGTCTTTTATATTACTTAGTAAGAGCAATAATAACGAAAACCTCGGATGCATATCTAATATTAGAACGTTTCTTTTGAAACGTAATTACCTATACATGTGCCAAATGTACCGATGTCATTGAACTAACGACATAGCGGTTTTTAAAATAACACCAGTAAATGTATGTAGGACATAGGTAGGGGGTTATATGGATGGATTCGTATGAAAAATCTTAGCGTAAATTAACATTTAGTGGAATAGATCTTTGATTACGGATTAAATGGTGATGCTACCCAATACTCTATATACTAGATGAGGATTTTATTTCTGGATAATTTAAACATAATATACCTACCTACTTAATGATAGTTTACGATTACGATTCGAAAGTTTCATATAAATGTCAAATTTTGACATTAGCTGCTGTTAGTTTAGTGTACGATTTTAGGATGAACTTCAGTATATTTTAAACCATTGCTTATAAAATCTGCATTTCTCCGTTGATTAGGTACGTACCAAACAAGTGGAAACATAACACTGGCGGTACTACGTACGGCGTGGTCGTGTTAGGTGGTAATGGGTTTGTTCCTTCGTTCATACTCTTGAAACATGGCCGCCATTTTGCTTCGAACATGTACGCATTGTCTGTGTACACTCGCCTTAAAATGTTCCAGGCGTTCTCTAGACATTCTACCTGGTAACAAAAATACTAGGTATAAAATATACTTAAAACGCGTGCGCTGGGGGACCTAATCACGAATTTGTTATTTTTTTGGAACTACGAAACAATACCATAACTAAGAAGTTTTAGTAAAAATAAATATTTTATTACATACACTTACTTTAGTCCATGCTTTGTCATGATAGTGTAAAGATATCGATCACTACGTATCGTTACCTACACTACTAAATTAAAAATGATGCTTTGATGTTGATTCGTCACAGTTAAGACAATAGTTGCTTAGTTAAATTTATATATTCAGCTTTTTCTAAACTTGCGCTTTCTTTTTCTGCGCTTCAAAAACTAAAACGTAGTCGTAGTGCACCTTCGATTATAATTAAAATTAAATAAGCATTGCTTGGGTGTGTAGGTACACCAAATTATCGTTTTCTATTATACCTATATCAGAATCTTATTACCTGCAGCATACACAATCCAAACATGATAGCTGAGAAACCATATAGATTTCCTAAAGCTGTTTTAGTCTCCACCGCTAGAAGAATCCAGTCGTTGATAGTGTCAGCTCTTTGTCTGTCGGTCTGACACGTGAGTATCGTCACAGCAACAAGAAGTCGGAATGTTTCGATTCTGTTAGAAAAAATGTAACATTTATAAAAAAAATATACAAGTAATACTTGACAATTTTTTTATTAGGTGTAATGGTAGAAATTTGTCACCTCTCAATGACATCTACACGTAGAGCTCTTCCCTGCGGCAAAAACATTATTTCTAGACCCGAAGCAGTTTTTTCAAGGCCCTCGATTTGAATAGTGTCATCCAATAAAAACTGCAAGTCAACTTTTGTCAGATGATTCGCGAGAATGCGTGGCCCCGAAGTTCTGAGGAGCAATTTAATTGTATGTAAGGTCTCGGACTCTAGTGGCTTTTTCAGATGTGGTGGTATTATTTGCGATTGGAAATTTTCCAGTTTAATCCTTGATTCAACAGTGTAATCTAAATTTTCAGATTGTAAAAGTCTCGCTTCTGTTAGGTCATAATCAAATTCTTGTTTTATCGTAGGTGTTACTAGGTTGTAGTCTGCATCAATTCTGGATTTATTTGGATCGCTATGAGCAGAGCTTTGTGTCGAATCACCGGATCCATTCCCTGAGTCGGAGCCAGAAACATGATACAATCTCTGCAGTTCTAAGCGTCTGTCGTCTGCTTTCGGACCTTCATATCTAGCTGGTTTCGCAGGGGGACTATTTGGCAAATTGTTATCCCATGTATTAGAACTAGAGTTAGAATCACTTAAGAAATTTTTAGCATGTTTACTGGTTTGACTTTGTATTACACCATCAGCGCTGGCGCTTTTGCCGTGTGTGACATGCTGAGCCATGTCTATGGGGGTTAAAGAATGAGATCGTTGCTTTTTGAAAGGTACACGAAGCATGCCCGGCTTAGCTGCAAAATGACTATACAAACTGTACGGATTTCCATAATTTGACCCGTCTCCCATCGGAGAAACCATAGAACTCGGATCATCATTTGGAATGAAATTAGTCAAAGGCACTACACGGTTAGATGGGTATTGGATTCGAGCTCCTGATGCGGCTGAAATGGGTTTTCCTGAACCCACATATGAGGTGATTAGATCTGCCACAGTATCGTAAGCTTCGTCCTCGAATTGGTATTGGTATCTCTCGTACACAGTTTCCGGGTGGACAACGATCTGAAATTATATCACAAAATTTTCAATTAGGCATTAGGTTTAACAGTCTTTAGAGTAGGTGTGTTTCTATTTTTTTAAATCAAGCTAAATATACCAAATCACTGTTCTTATTTAAAAGTTCATCAAAATACATTATTACCCGTTGTATGACAAAATGTAGATGCTGTCCATTAGACCTGCAGCTTAGAACGTAGTTATCCGGCTGAGAAGATGACTCTCGCACCAGAAACTCTCGATCTTGTTGGAGTAAACTTTCAGCTGCGGTTCGGCTCAAGGCTCCATGGTACCAACCGTGAGATATGATTTGGTCCGAGGGCAAGGAAAACTCC
>DWAV01000625.1:0-17877 GCA_018231305.1 Noctuana lactifera
TTTCATCATTGCGTATTCTGTCGCGTAGAGAAATACCACACAATATAATCGTATGAGAATAAAATTGTGATGAGATGAGATATAGCATAGGTGCGCAAAGAACTTAAATTATCCCATAGGTGCACCCATTTCAGCGGAAGTTTTTTTTTACTTTTTTATTCATATCCACACTTCGCCATTACTAATGTATTTAGTAAGTTACCTACCTACCAGAAAATCTCTGTTGTTTATGAAAGCTTGTTCTTTCGGCTCTTTTCCTTACAAAATTCCACGTCACAAAGACTATTTATCTTCAGCTATCAGTCGAAAAACATCCACGAGACTGGGAACGACCGAACGCTGTTCTGTACTACGTAACTATAATTTAAGAGGTAGGTACTCTTTGACTGAACCCTTCAAAGAAGATTCTTATTTTCAGTTCATTTATTTAGCCTTCAACCCTCTTTATGTCCCACTGCTGGGCATGGGTCTCTCCCAGAACCGGGGAAGGCCTGGAGCATACTTAACCACGCTGCTCCACTGCTACAATGCGGCTTGGTGGAGATACGGGTTAGTGGCCAACCCGTGTCGGATGTTGTCAACCCAAAAGGCCTCCGACTAGGTTTAACGACTGTTATCAATCGATAAAAGCCCGTGGTTGCTTAACAGTGAGATCGCTTGCGACTCACTCTACCAACGGGTCTATACGAGCGTTCCTTTATTTACTAACTGAAAAAAAGCTTAAATCAAACCCAGGACCTTTAGAATGACGGACCGACATGGTAACCACTACACCACAGGTCTTCAAATAGTTTTTCAACGTCTTACAGCACCAAAAGACCTCGTTTATTAATAAAAAGGCCCCAAAACGGATTTAAGCAGACTTAAAAGGAAGCATAACCATTAACAAGATAAGAGGGGACTTTCCGATAATGGGTTTTTTGCCGGTAACCGCGCGCAAGATTAAATTGTCGAAAGTGTACGACACAAATTCGGTTAGCAATGGAGACCACGGAAGAAAGATGTAGAGAGAAATACCAGCCAGCTACATGCGCATTAACAAAACTGGAATACTCTAACTGAATAATGTCACATGTGATTTATCTTTAGCGCATCCATATAGGATTTATCCAATTAATACTTTTCATGGTGGATTGAATAGAGACGTCGTTTTTAATAACATAAAAAAATTACTATAGTGAAGCTGATTTATTTAAATTATGTAATTTGTGTTAAATACTACTATTTCATTTAAGAATGTGTGAGGCTGTCACGCTTGTTACTATACTTGAAGAGGAATACCATTTCCTGTTCTCTCTCACCTCTTCTCTCTGTTCCGTGGTTAAAACCATAGAACGCACTTTGTCGCTCTGAGTTCTGAAGTCGAATTGACCTAGATAACTGGGCTGCACTTGTTTGTGCTAAGCCTGTGATTAGGAAGTTTTGGCTACTATAGAATAGTCTTTAGGAAATATAGCGTTCCTAATACCTGTTTTTCCGGTATAAGTGTTTAAATATCTGTGCAAGTTTACAGAAATAAAAACAAGTCTTACCTACTTCGTGGAGGTGTTCTTGAAGGTTTATAATAATATGATTTTTCAATTACACGTACCTACAATTACGCTCATAGCGCGCATAATTCCATGATTGGCGCTTTACGCATAGTGTATATTATCTATACTTCTATACTAATATTATAAAGAGGAAAGATTTGATTGTTTGTTTGTTTATATTGAATAGGCTCCAGTAACTGATTTTAAAATTTCTTTTTCTATATGATAGCTACATACATGAGGAAGGTTATAGGCTATCAAGCATTACGTTACTATTCTTGACGCGGGTTAAACCGCGTGGCACAGCTAGTATATTATACTTAAGGTGGCAAGGCACGTTTCGAACCCACGTTTATGTGTTAAGCGCGTTATGACATCGCAAATATGGCATATGGCAAATAAGGCCCCACACTACTGGACTTACCGACTATTACCTATTGAGCGTACCTAAGAAAGTATGCACTGTTGCCTTCAAATTTAGTCCCACAAGGGGGATGTCGTTTTAGTAATTTGTCTGAGGATGGAGGCTGAACGAGGGAGAGCGGCTGGACCGGGGGCGGAGTTACCCGTCAGAACCAGTCTGCAATGTTTTGTGTGAAACAAAAGTATTGCGGCCTTTTCTTTCTGTTAACTCAGTATTTGCGGAAACCCCGACTATCCATATGGATATTTAATGTACATTTATTACAACCAGGGGCCTTATTCACTATGACATTAAAAACACATAACGCATAATACGGTTTTTTTAATACCACGCGCAATGACGCACATTCTACGCATAATTCCTCAATGGGCGCATCACACGTAGTGTATATTATATACTTTTAGTGGCGTGGCGCGTTTCGAATCCACGTCTATGTTTTAAGCGCGTTATGAAATCACACGTTATTTATATGGAATCTCGTGTGTCAAAGCGAATAAGGCCCCATCTAGTTATTTGTCATATTTCCATAAGAACCTCATAAACACAACCGCTAATGTAACGAAGGAACGAAGCTCCAGAAGGCATCCATTACTATACAGCACAAAAGGCTGTAGGAGCACCTTTGTCTCCGCAAAAGCCTCCTCCCACGCAAAGCATGTTCCAAATGATACTTTTGAAACGGTAGCTTTATATAGACAATGGTACAAATTTCGTGCTGAAAACGTGGGACGATTCGGCAATTTCATCTCAGAGTCGGTGTGTGAATAAAAGGTTTAGCAAGTGTAATAATTTATTGAATAGCTCTAAGCGCACCCTTGGGTAGAAACCCGTAGTACATCAGACCTCAACGCTAGGCTAGTATAGTAGCCTAGGCATCTATATTGATTTATATTAATAAAATAAATTTTTTTTATTAAAAGATTTTTATATTATATTAAGGACTGAACCTTGCACTTTTTATTTAATCATTTATTGTCTGGCAACTAAGGCATATTTTAATTATAACCGTTAAATTTTTTTACATCATAATCTTTCACAAAGCATTCATGCATTTAAAATAAAAACTAGGTAGGTATATCAAAATAAGTTACCAACAACATTTTTTCTTTTGTTTTGTGGAAGAAACCTTCAGAAGGTATCCAAAAATTTGGGTTGCGATGCCAGGTTATGGTAGGTTCTTATACTGCAACCTGGAGGACTCCAGGATCTCCCACCCCTCGGAAGCGCCCCAAAAGGCTCCTCCCGAGCTGCACTTTAAGTGACTCAAACGACTTCATAATATACTAGGATATGACGGTATGTGGCAAGTGGCAATATCATCATCATACTGTGTAAGAGTGTCTTACCAATCGCCACCAGAAGCTCCCTATTAGTTGCCTCTTACGACAAGGAGGATTCTGGCCGCGAGCTACAAGTACACATAACCTAAGCTACAATTTCAACTAGATATCCGAAAATTCTTAACCTACTTGCTCAATACTATGTAAAATGATTGAATTTAGCAACCACAATAATAATTTTTCCCTCGTAATTTAAATACAAAACTGTGATGAAAACTCTCCTTTTGAAAATGGAACCAAAATTAATAGCTTCCTAAATTCCTTACGTTCGCGTTGACGAGAATTTAAAAAACAAAAGACATTTTCTTCCTTTACAAAGACCTTTTTGTCGAAAAGCGATGCCGATTGAAACGCAAAACTATTCCGGCGCGACGTCCAAATAAAACCAGAGTCGTTATTAAAATCCTCAAACCAATATCTGTCAGACAAGCCGTTAAAATGGGCTACATTTTAATCTTAACCGCCATTTTCAATCCGAATAGCTTTGAAACTACGGATCGCACAATTCTGTAATCGACAATTCTTTCTCGCAAGCAATCGCGAAATTGCTTCGTTGGTATTAATAGTTAACTGATATCTTGAACCGAGTGATAGACTTCTGAGAGTTATTCCCATCGCACCTGTGAAGAAAGTAATCGAGACTTATACCTACTCAATATTTTCACACTTTATTTAAACAGCGTAAGCATCATGGTTAAATTGCCAGCTACTTATGTTTGATATGGATTGAAACCTACTAACCTACTTCGAATTTTTCCAATTTATTATTTATTTAAATGAGTAACAAACTTACGTGCAGGCTAACTAATGTTAAGTGTCCACTGTCATAAAAGTGATATTAAATTTGAGTATTCTAGGAGTTGAATTTCTAGGACTAAAAATGTTATCCTTACCAAATTTACTTGATGTTCGGGTCAAGCTACCACTCTAATATCTGGTTCTACCACTTAGAAATTATATGCTGTATAAATTCATATATACTTCTCTTCTCTTGCTATTATTATTTCATCTCTAACAATAATAATCAAGATGGATATCACCACAAAAGATATACGACACGAGATATTCTGCTCATAAATACAGAGGTTATTACAAGTCAGATCACGTCATCGCGTAACAACCGTGAAACGGATTCGTGGGAACTGTACCAGGATTACATAAATTGTTCTCACACCGGTACTGGACACTGCTAGAATACTCTGGAGATAAAGTTTTAGTTTGAATGAAAATAAATTACTTACGATGTTTAATTGTTTTTTATCGTTTATGAGTTACAAACGAGCATGCACTGTATGAAGCGCGAATAGCCGCGCAGGTAGTGTAGATCGCAAGTGATCTCACTGTCAGGCAACGTTGGGCGCGGCCGGTATTCGGATGGGACACCGCTATGGGAAAAATTTCATGCGCGCTTCCGTGCTTCGGAGCGCAAGTTGGGCGGTTTGACAACAGGTTATTGGAGCAGCGTGGTGGAGTATGCTCCAGATTCCTCGGTTGTGGGGAGAGACCCGTGCCCAGTAATGGGACATAAAAAGGGTTAAAGGCATGTACTGTACATGGACAGAACATTCACGTTCAACCTAATGTAGAACCGAATTCCTATCTGATGTCATACGTGGAGGCGTAGCTACTCATGATAACTATCTCAGTTATAAGTAGTGTCCTCAAATAACTGATCTTCATATTGTCTCCAACAATAAACAACAAAACAAATTATAAAGTAATTCTTATTGTCTTCTCTTAGATGGATATTGTTTTATGATTGTATTAATTAACTGTGAAAGTTTTAAGCACTCCTATTACATTTTCGGAGTTGATAATGAATTCTAGGTACTATCTATAGTAATATTATTTCTACAAAGACTTAAGGATTACCAGAGGCCCTCTCTACTCTTACCAAACATTCGTCATTCGCAAACAAATGTCAATTACACAATTTGTCCGTTTTATCCCAAAACATTTCTTTATTGATAAGGAGCCATGTATAAAATAATGACACAACTTTGTATACATAATTTATTGTAGTATATATTTAACATTGTAAAAAACAAGTACATGATTGCTACTTTAATTATAAACGATATGTATCTAATTGTTTTTCCTAAGTATATCTATGTATATGGAATATTTTTAACGAACATGAAGCTTTTGTATAGCCCGTGTGTAAATAGTTTTATATCTTACCAAATCATCGAAGAGATAAAACAATAGATTAGGTTAATAATTAATACTCAAATTAGTGGTTTCGTAAATCTAATGAATTTAAAACAGTGAACAAAATCACGCCTACGACGAATATAATAGCGTAAAAGTGCTCTATTTATAAATGGACGGAATAACGATAAATGGATAAAATAGCGATAATTAAAGAATGTTTATAATCTGCACTGCTAAATGCTGATTGATGAATTATGTGATAAACGATGTTTATTATAATAAACACCAATTTCACTTAATTTTCACAATACAAATTATTGTTCCGGATTTCAAAGTAATTAATTTATCTTCATAAATATATATTTATTTATTTATATTATAACAAACAATGCTTACAACTTATGAAATATAATTATAATTATGAAGACATCTGATTTTAATTTACGAAAAACTCCTCACAAAAATGTCGGCAAAAAACTGACACACAGCTCTCGAACAAAACGTGCGGGTCATGCGTCAATAGAAGCACGTACACTTTTCAGAAACTCGCTTGTTTTCCCAACAAAGGTCTCGGAATGGACAAGGTTTAGATAGGATTCACGACATGTCCGCCACTCCAATTCTGAAAGCAGATTGAGGTCTGAAGAACGAGGTCATCGCCAACCAGCCCTTCGAAAGAACAGTGAATAAACCATAAGATCGGAAAAGATTTAAAAGATGTCAATTATCTCAGAATATATTAAACCAGGAACAAGTAAAACAAGCTGTTTAAACTATTTTAGTTAAAAGAAACTAACTTTACAATAAACAAACTAACGTTAAACCAACAAGTAACCAATTTATAGACCATTGTTGGGCACGGGTCTCTCCTTATAACCGGGGAAAGAGTGAAGCAGACTCCATCACGCGGCTCCAATGCGGATTAGTAGAGATTACTGGTTAAACGGGGCTACAACCAGGTTTAACGAATATTATATATCGATAACAGCTGGGAACGTCGGCTTAACGTGCCCCCCGAAGCAAGGAAGCACGCATTTACACCCACGTCTAACCGGAAATAGGTAAAATATCTTATATGAGGTCGTAAGTGGATGCAAAGCTATTTATGAGGACTGCGACGGTCCTCTCATATATAATGTCTCTAGCATTAACAGTTTCCCAACCGAAACACAAGAGCTTGACACAGTCCTTGAATCACGGAAGGTACTTCCCGGGTACCTGTTAAAACTACTGCAAAAATACTGATATAACTAACAAAAACCTCGTCGAAATATTCTCGCACAGTGTAGCTTCGAGATAAATTGCATTCGGTCGTCATAACCTACGGTCTCTGTGGTACGATAAAAAAGTATAAATCAATCCGATTAAACCGTTTCAAATGGCTTTTGGAAACGAGCCGACACTTACTTTTTATGTGTTTAGATTTTTAGTTTTGTTTAGATTTTTCTGAGCGACGGATGAACTATGAAACCTACTATAAAAAACTCAGTGGTTCGATTAGCCACGGAGATTTTTTTATAAGTATAGATTGCATACTACTCGAATTTTCCAATATTGAAGGCTTTTCCTATTTTTGTCTCTATTATTATTATTTGCTCCCTATTTTGCCCCGCCTTACGAGGGTGGCGATATATCTCATCGGACTGTGCCAGTTTTACCGTCTAATATTTTTTCTAAGCAATATAAATAACGTAATATAAAAATAAAGCGGAAAGAAAAGTTTTCTTTTTATAATTAGAAGACCCTGAACAGTGAACAGGCAGTATAAAAGTACATCAACTAATTAATGATTTCTCTACTAATAAATCAGTAGTACCTATAAAACCCGACATTACTAGAATATTGAAAACGATTATGAAAAACTCTAGGGTTGCCTCATGATATTTTCCTTCACAGAAATTGTTGAATTATTAATTTGTAATTGTTGAATTTATAATATGCACAGCACATAAAGCAGAAAAAATAGCAAACTAAAATTTACTTATAAGTTTTGCACGAAATTCCCAATTCAGAATATACTAATTTTACTGTAGACTTTACTAAAACCAAATAGCTAATAAGTATTGCTACCGAAATCCACCGCAAATCAGGCTGAAATATTTACAAGTGCTACAAAACTACTTAAAAGCCGTTCTTCTAAGCTTTAAATTAGTGCTTCTAGCTCATCGGTGAAACTAAATCCTATAAGCTGGTAAGGCTACGCTCGCGGATTAGAGACGCTTTGTGCAATTAAATTTCAAAGTCTATTTAATAGAAATAAAGCACTTGGGAATTGTTATTTTAGATATGAAGATCGCACACACTTGAATACATTATCTAAACTAAACTTATAAATGAAACTAAAATGTCTGTCAGTGATTTCAAAATAACGATGTTGTTTGTTTTTCTGTATGTCATATAAAGAGTAAATGAATAATTTGTGTAGCTTAAAGTAATTTATGCGAAGCCGAAAGCAAACTATGCCAACTCTGAATCAGTAACGGTTATCATGAAATGAACTGTCCACGAATAACAACAAAAGTTCTGCAATTGGAAGTTTATTCGTAACTTCGGTGATTTAAATCCGTGATCTATATTATAAACCGACGCTGTGTTAAAGTTATTGGGGTGACCATTATTATGGTAAGTATATTCCAAATAATACGAATTATTAAACGTCGTTGTGTTTATTTAATAAAATACAATAAAATTATTTACAGCTATAAATCTTTTGCTAAATAGGAAAGAAATTTTAATAAATAATCCATCCGATAATACTTACGATATATTTAGACTTTGGCATACACGCAAGTAAGTAACATACGGATTGTTAAATCACAATCTAAATAGGTATTTGCTGTATTCTAAAAGTCCAGTTATTTTACCCACAAGTTACAGTACAGAATAATTTTGTAAGATTGGTAAACCTAGATTTAACCATTGTTTGTTTACTGGCCGCTTTGACTGAACAGCCAGAACTTTGTTTAATGAGGGTAATGGTGAATCACTGAAGTGATTAAATTTTTGACAGACTTCAAAAACAAACACCGAGTTTGAATGTTACAGTAAACAATTTTTAATTATGAAGTGTTGACGTACCGTCCAATTTAAGAAAAATCATTCGTATTTTTCTGCTTATGTAGAACAGCAGATGATAGACTCAATGGTATCCCTAGTAAGGGCCTTCACAAACGGTGCTTGACCTTGAACAAAGGTCCTTGAAACTTACTCGAATGCTCCGGTTAGGGAATGTCACTATTACATAAGTTTTGTGTTCATTGTAACAATCTTATTGTTCCGATACGTCCCGTTATTTATTGTATCAATATATCCAGTTAGAGTAATCGGCTGACCTAACAAGAATGGCGAGATAGTTTGGTGAGCAGGGTTGGCACAGAGATATTGTCCTCTCTAAGAAGTTATCTTACAAGTTCAAGTTGTTTTATAACATTTATCACAACCCTTAAGACAATAATAACGCTTCACACTCATTAGACCCCGTATTCGAATTCCATGTAGTTTTAGGATAGTTAGGATTCTATGTACATACTAATTGTAATTGAAATGTATTACATTAATACAATTAATTTAATTTTATATTTATTCAGTAACAAATTACATAAAAATATCTCTTTATTTAACTAATTTATGTATCACATGGAAGATTTATGAATTATATGACGTGCTCTTGTCAAAGCGAAACATTTCACTATTTCACCAACACCCAGACCGTGGATGGAAATTGATATTCATCATTTAAACGAGGTCGGCAACGCGGCCCTAAGCGGGCCGGGCCGCCTCACTGAATCTTGCGGCCTGCGTCTCTTGTAAAAATTTAACTCCTAAAATACGGATTTCTTTTAATATTGCGCGAGTGTAATTTTATTATAATATATCATTTAATGACTTTTTCCTTTTGATCATTGCTTTAACTCATGCATAAAGGAGAATGCCGAGACTGGCATTGGTTTTTTTCGTGCAAAATAATAACATTAGTATTAGGTAGGTACAATATTTTTTTATTGTTCCCGCTGCTTGCCCCTTAGAATGTTTGTTTAAACAAGTAGTTTGATTTAAAACAAAAATATGATGGTTAAACGTTAAACTCTGCAACAAACAGAAACGAAACCATTAATAAAAATACCAATGTGTTTTTTATTATTTTGCTATTGTTCGGACCTTAGCTGCCAAAAGGTTGCTGTCCGCTAATTATGACCCGTAAAATTAAGTATTAAAAACGTGCATACAAAATAGAAACTCTTGGAATATACCTAATTCATAAGCATACCCAGGTTTTATCCATATATACTACTACTAGCTGTGCCCCTCGGTTTCATCCGTGTTAAGAATTGCAACGTAACGCTTGATAACTTATAGCCTTCCTCGATAAATGGACTATCTTTACACTAAAAGAATTTTTCAAATCGATCCAGTAGTTCCTCAGATTAGGACGTTCAAACAAACAATCGAACAAACAAACTTTTCAGCTTTATAGGTATTATTAGTATAGATGTAGGAACATGATAATGCTTCTGGAATGTTATAGAGCCCTCCAATCGGTACATCCATGACCGTTGGTAACCATTACCTACACTATGTATCTATATTTCGATTTAAAAATATAATACGCGCTGAAATTCATCCTTGCTGACCCATTTTAAAAACCGAATTTAAACCATAGCTGTAAGTAATGCTGCTAATTTTGAACATATTTCTTATGAGTTAATTTCAAAAGAAAATCAAATTATAAAAGCCCCAACCGTTTTATCTCTGAGTTTCTGTTCGGTCTAATTTCGTTCCTGAACGGTAAATGTATGCAAATTAAAATTACATTTCACTTAGATGTCCAAATCTCAGCAGAAAATCAAGATTTCTATTTTTAGCGCATTAAGATTCAATTCCGAGCAGAGAGCTTTCCGATGCTAACGTGTGAAATCTCTTTAAATTATTCATTTAGAGATAGAGCTTTTGCTTAGATGGTTTCGTCTTATTGAAGGCTAAACTGTAGGCGAATTTAAGAATGCTTTGTATCATACTGCACCCTATATTATTTTATTATTGTTCCAAATAAAATAAAATGTCATCGCAGGCTTAACATCATACTAACTCTACTCTACTTGTTTTATTATTGAAATGTTCCATGTATAAATTATATTATAATAAAGTGTGTTATAATAATATTCCCAAATGCTATATACCTATTTCTTTATGCCCTAATATTATGCTCGTATAATAAAATTCTTTATAAAGTCTATGAATAGGTACACTACTTTTAAAAAATAATATTTAATTTTATTCTATAAAAAAACATTGCAACCGAACTTTGCAAATCGTAATTGTGAACACGTCCACAGTCTAATTCCCTTATCAGGCAAGGCTCCACCCCCACAGTCCCCGCTCACTCCGATACCCGTCCGACAACTTTTCTTCACTTTACCCCTGTCTCTTTTAATCAATTTTGGAAACCTTACGTGCCATTTTCTTTGCCTTATATGACATTTTCTATATTCATTTTACTTAACATTGCTATCTAATTACCTAGTATCTATAAAGTATAAAGTATTATTTCCCGTAAAACCTCTTTTTAAAATGAAAAAAATTTACGTTGACACGTAAAAATCCGCCATTGTTCTTCGTCCGAATGGATATATAAATGCTCTAAGGTTCTTTGAGGTAACCAACTTAGTTCTTACCACAGTTATTAAGAGCATAACGCATGTGCATGACCGTACCTGGGGTACGGTTTTAGCACTCTTTGGACTATAGGAACCTCATAACACCAAGTGAGTCACATCTTCCTTTAATATACGTCTTTTTATTTCATATTAATTCAACATAAACTGAAATTTCTAAAAGTCAATGACCTTTAAGTCGTACACTCTCATTAGAACATAAACATTACGTGCTAAGTAGGTATAATGGCAGCTTTTAAGCTCACAGGAAAACGTTGGAGATATTTTTACTGTTTTGCATACGAGTGCTAGCTAGGGTCAAAGACCTTGCCACAGAGCTTAAAGTTTCGTAAATTGCTCTTTAAAATTACGCCTTAAAATTTTATGTATACAAAGTCAAAAATAATAATTTTAAGCCTTATAAATAGTACTCATAAATTTTTATTCAAAAGGTGAACATTACTGAAGATTTTTCGTTTGGTATTATAGCTCCTAATTAAATTATATACAAAATTGTAATAAAATTATAAACAAAAGAAACAAACTTGTGTATCCAAAAACGAACATAATAGCATCGAACAGAAATAACGGGTATTCGTCAAATTTGGAGAAATTGTAAGGTAGAGAATCTCTTTAGAAATTTGTACGGATGAAGTGGCCAATTGTTACTGCAGACAAAACGTCTGCAAGATGAGTAATTTCTTATATGAAATCCATTGATGGAAATCTTTCAGCTTTACGATACCCCAGTATCTTGGCTGCGTCAGTAAATTGCTGAATTATATTGCCGCTTTATTTTATAACCAGCAAAATTATCTTCATTGAGACCAATAAAGTTATTTATTACCGCACCAAATTGGATAACGCAAATAACTTTTTTTAATGTAAACGATTGCGTGCACTATTTTCGAGTTTATTGACAAATTAAAATAGTAGATAATGTTTCTCGTATTTTCTTTAAATAAATAAGATAATTGTATTACGAAACAATCAGAAGTGCATCTAAAACTCGAGTTAAATAAAATCGTTACATGATTTTAACTTAATCTATGTATGATGTAGGTATTTATGAATGTTACATGGACATCTAAAGTCACACTCAATTTTATTTCAATTATTATTTATAAACAAGTTATTTCTTTCTACAAAAGTACGCGGTATCAATCTCAGAAAGCATTCGCATAGTAATAATATGACAAATAACATTTTATAGTATAAAAGCCGATGATTTCACGGGCACGAGGCCAGCTTAATAAAATGTCATTTACACTCTGCAGCTTGCACTACCAAGGCCACCTGGCACAATGCGAGTCCACATTTAATATATTTTAGGTTGAGCAAAAACAATACTGTACTTGACAAGCAAGCAGCGTAACAAAAACGTAACCTTCGCCTAGTTAAATCGAACTTGTATTTAATCTGTGCAGCGATGTCGTACATACTTCGTACCATAATTTGGTACAGATGCTAAAATAGTAAAAAAATAATTATAATCAGATCTCGTTCTATTTTCAAAATACAACCAAATAGCTTGAAATTTAATATTTAACCATAAATACGAGTATATGTACATATTTTTAAAGCAAACTTCGGTTATTGACTAAGTTATTTTTATTACGAGCAGGTACTGTTTTGAATACATTGTGTTGTAATTTCTGCACAATTCAAGCGTATTTGACGGTTGTAATAACGGAAATATATACAAGTTGTACAAATACATGAAAGTGACTAACATTATTTAATGTGTGTGACTAATATAAGCCGATGGCGGCATTGGCTGATTGGTAAATGTCACATAATGTTTCCTTTCAAACATTGATATAATGTGTGAAATGTCACGCTTGTTTCTGTACTAAGAGTGTAGGAACATTTCCTGGCATCTTGTGTCTTCCTTTTTCTCAGTTCCTTGGTTTTAACATTGTACCAAAAGTTTATATACGTACCGGTGCTGTGTACCCGCAACTTTGTGCATCACTGACCAGAGCGGGTTGACTCCGACAAATTAAAACTCTGGCCTAACAACTTTAGGTCTCGTGACGCTATTCAAAACTGACTTTGAAAGTAAGCACACAGCCTTGAAAGGAAATGTCTCTGGAGACAAAAGTGTGGAGGGTGAACAAGTATTAACGTATTTTAGGGGTAGTTAGGGTGTACTCAACTCGTTAAAAGATGGTTACATGGCTATGAAAAAGGTTCAGCCTTTCTTTCGTTACGACTTTTTTTATCTTTTACGACGTTTTTACCATGACCTTTAAAGTCGCCATGTTTAAGTTTTGTTTAAAGTGATCTAGGTCGATTCGACAGACAAAATTTTTTAACCGTTAATTGGAAATAATAAACCAGATTTTTTTACATATTCTCAGCCGAGAATACGGTCCCGGTTGGCCTCAAATTTATACCAAAATATTGCATCTTTTAAATAAAAATGAAATAAATAAAAATTGCTTATATTTTCATGACCCTACAGTACAAAAGTATATTATACGAAGCCTTTAGGGTAACCTAGTTCAAAGAGCTATTTTGCTGTCATATTTTAAAAAACTTTCTGCATAGAAACTCTTTGAGAACTGAGCAAACGAATGAAGTAGCCCTACTTTTCAATGAGAAATTTATGCCGACCCTATTATCATGGAAGAAATACACAAAAGTATGTATAACACAGCTACTGTTTGAGTTAAGCTAACTTTTGAGTTGAGCATACTAGTAGGTCAACATTAATAACCAATCAATACCATCTATCAATCCGGTTCATAAGTATGACAAATGACAATCAAACTGCATACTCCGGTTTTTCTATGAACAAGTGCGCCAACTGACTTCATATAAAAACCGGGCCATAGAATATTATATTATTGTTGACCAATTGTGTACACTTGCGTCGGTATTTCAACATAATAACTTTATATTAATAATAACTTTAAACACAATCTATGAATAATGAATTTCACTTGCTTGCTTGACCTAACGATTTAGAGCTATTAAATTTCATTAAATGAATAGTTTACTCTCTAAGGAAACTGTTTAATATTTTGTTTCAAACAGTTCTTTTAACTTAAATTGTTAAAGTAGCATGAAACAATAACGGTGAAAGATAAAAATAATGTTTTATTGCTTTGTATAGATTTTACCTATAATTTCAACTGCCACAAAAAACAACATTTAATAGTTCGTTATTAATGAATCAGAAAGAGAATGCTACGTTATAAAAATTCCTCAGACTTACCGCAATGCAGGAGCGAATGATATAGAGCAGTAACCGTATTCAATACAACTACGTACGTGGGTACATTTCAATTGAATTGAAGTGTTGGGTAAAATCTTATTTATAAAGAAAATGATTTAGTTATTTTAGTGAATCAAAGTATGCGATTTTAACACAGTCAGCACTTAACCTTGTAGATCATTTACAATTTATACAAATCATACCTAATAATTGTAAAAAATTGTTATTAAGAATATTAAGGTTTAACTATTTATATATGTATGTAACCACTGATACAACTGATACTAACCTAAAAATAAATACGATATACTCGTATACCTAATGCCCTAAAGCATTGTCCTCTAGCCGACCTTGCTTAATGTTGAAAGCATGTAGGTTGGTTTAAAATTAGATAAATCAAGTTATTTCTTATAGTTATTTCTAACAAGCATTATACCCTAATGGAAGCTCTTGCTTTTAAATCTAAAATTCTTACTATTAAAAAGTATCTAAATAAAGGACCATTGAGTTTTGTTTCTATTGTGACTCAATTAAAAGCAAAGTAGAGAACACTGTAGACCATGAGCCTGTGACAAAACGTGCGAAAAGACAAGTGCGGGCTCTTTTATGAAAAAATGCGGGAATTAAAGTACGAGTAGCTGCAGCTCTTCCTGCATTATACTCGTACTTGTAATTTGCATGCTGTTAAAATTTGCCAGCAGCTTGGTTTTAATTTGTTATAGCTATTAACAATTTCAAACACAGACGAAATAGGGCTAAAATGGCTACGTTAAAATTTCACTATTCACGTCATGCGTAATGCTACGTACGTAGCAAGGTATGTGGGTGCTACGAATGTGCTACGATGGTAGTCTCCATAACAGTACAGCACAATATTATAGTTATTGTTTATGTTAACACCATAATGCCTAAATAAATGGTACTATTTGGTATCAAATGTGATGATGTGTGGTGTGTGTATCTATAGCCTGTAGCATAAGATTAAAAGTGCCTTCAACGCTTTTTATGTCCCACTGCTGGTCACGGGTCTCTCCCCTAAACCGGGGAAGACCTGGAGCATACTCCACCACGCTGCTCCAATGCAAATTGGTGGAGGACATTAAAAGTGAACATTTTTAATGAATTGAAATACGTCAAATCTATACAGTTTACCGCACACTAGTGCTAAAAATTCAGGAGGAGAAATAAAACAAATGAATAATTCAATACCAATTACCCGAAACAAAAGCAAGTTGTGCTAAAAATTTGCAATGAAATCGAAATGTGCAATAATAAAATCAAGCCTTTGTGTCGAACACGTCGGAATATAAGCTCTTGTGTTTTACAATTTTATCAAAAATAACTTTGGCTCTACTGAACTCTTTTTACTTATTATCTTTTAATTTAGCAAAGTAATTCAAACGCAGATCATCTCAGATTAAATGGTCATTGCAACCGAGGAAATATATTTAAGTTCAAGTCGATATAAAGTTCCATATTCTCATAATTATATAAACTAAATGATGCAGTCCCATTTCTCTTTCGAAACATTGAACCTGGGTAAGTATTTTAGATTAGTCGGTGCCTACTCATTTCTTGACGACTCACAAACAGTGCAATTACTGGTTTGTGAAAATCTTAGAACAATCACTGGATAATTATCCACCCATACAAGTAAATAATCAAAGACTGAAATCTTCATGTAACCAAAGCAAAGAAGGAGTGGTTTAAGAAAGATCAAACGTAATATGGTACAAGCATTTGCACAAAAATGCTAAACATGGTACAAAAGTTATCGTCAAAGCATTACGCAGAACGCTCACATATCTTATACAAACGGGGAGAATTTTATTCGCAAATAAACTCGTCCTCGCACAGAAATGTTAATTCGCAAAAAACATTTTCATGTTTCTACACATACGGAGTGAACTCGCGGCCACAAGCAATTGGGTACGTAATTAGACGAATATTCGGTATGAAAATGTAAACGAAATCAACCTAATTGGATTCCGTAATTGGCAATTTTATAGCGAAGTGGTAGTGTATATGTTTTGTGGATTGCCTTTATTATTAGAAAATTGTTTGCCTTCTCTGCCTTTCAAAGCCGTACAATAAACAGGTCGGGATCTGCGCCCTCGCTATAGAAATCTATTAACTCACTGTTTTCCCAATAATACAATGTACACACTTTGTAAAGAATTTTTCCTCTGAGTTTTGCAGGCGATGGGAGTTGATGTTTCATTCTGTAAGGTCCGAAAATGTTTTCGGGTATTACAAAGTTATGATTAATTAATTACGTTTATAACTAAGTTAATGTAAAATTAAAGTCCCTTAAAGTTGACGAAATTGGGTGCGGAACTTAGTTAATTTTGATGACAAATTTCCACAGGCGCTACCCCGATCCAAAGGGCTGTTAGGTATCAGTCCTGGATATCAATTCTCTAAATGCGCCAAGTGAACTTTCGGATTTAACGGAAAGTTCTCTAAACGATGGAATGTAACCTTCATAATATATCTAAATTATCTATGTAGTATTTTCATGCCTTCAACTTATAGACATCGAGAGCCGGGAGCTTCCAGGGGTGACTAGTTACAATTAATAAATAATAGACAAACAAAAATATAAATAACGCTTCACACTGACAGCCCCATACTAGGATTCCCTGTGTCATGTACCATGAACACACACAAAGACAATAACACAAACACCCAGATCGGGAACGAAAATCTAAATTCGCCGAGAATCTAAACCAGGACCCTTGGAGTGGCGGACACCGGATTGCTAACCACTACACCACACGGTCTTCAAATTATATAAAAACACTTTAAAACTAAGCTTTAAAGCAATAGATTTGAAGGCTAATTACGAAATCCGTCAGTCCATCCATCCATCCAGCTAAACAACGCTTACTAGATACGCTTTTTTCCCATTTTTGATTAACGAGTATGAAATATTCATGCAATTCATTTGCAAAGTTAGGACAGCTGAGCTTCGACCGTTTTGCTAAAATAAACTAAAAATATTCGTTCGACAGCGCTTCACTGAAAACTATATTTTACAAAGTTTTGTTAAGCTTTAAACTCTTTGGCACTACATTTTTTGGAAACTACAACTTGGTGTTGGGCAAAATTGCCAAAATTAATTGAAATGCTAACTCGTAAATTCGTATGTACCTACTCGTATATACGCAGGATTAAATGTTCGTTAAACAAAATTTCGGCAAGAGCAAACATTAGTTCTAAACCTTGAACAAGGCTTGCTTCACTTATTGGATTTCTCGAATCTTCCATAACGAGTCCACGCCTGTAATCCGTCGTCTTCCCATTCCGAATAAGCCGGTCTTTCCATTTCGCCAGCCGAAAAGTGTCTTAACGAAAATAGAGCGGAGAAGCAGGCAGCGAATTACTTAGAATACTTGTGCTTCAATCTCGTTCAATTTAGTTTTAAAGACGGTACAAATGTTTCTACTTCGCATCAGAGTATACGAATATATATAACTAGCTGTACCACGCGGTTTTATCCGCGTTAAGAATAGTAACGTAATGCTTGATAGCCTATAACCTTCCTCATGAA